>CAEFZX010018858.1:0-145618 GCA_903066825.1 Alfaro cultratus | reverse complement strand
TATATATATATATATATATATATATATCATATGAGACTTGCAGTTCTAATGTGGTTGAGTTTTTCAACATGTCCAAAGACCTCTTGGCAGGCTGGGACAGCCAGTGATTAAATGGTGTATGCTACAGTGCCAAATGCATTGGAAGATGAAACCAGTGTTATTTTCATATGGCGTAATGTTTTCCAATACCACTGAGGTGAAAGCAAGCAAAAAGGAAGGGAGATAAAGCTTTAAGTCAAATGTGACCGAATCACATGGCTCAAGTGGAATTCATCAAACTCCATGCTTGCGCTGGTGATGGCAGAACAGAAAAGACTGGTTTCTGGGATGCTGATCAAGCCACTGGTTGGCAGGTTGTAATGTTTAATGGTTGTAATAAACACATGGTCTCCCTAAGATGCTACTCTTTGCTACAGACCTCTAAAAGTGAGAATTGGAAATGTTTTTCCAGCTCTCAATCTGCTTACTCATAGCTAATTTAACACCAGGGTTTGATCAGAATGTTACAGTGGCTAAAATAAACGGGCCTATGTGTTATGTGCATAATAGGGTTGATTCTTAGAAATTCCTCAAAAAATTTATGTATTTTACAGTTTTTACAAATCCTTAAAAGCGGCACCATTAAATTTCACCACATCTGCAATCCACACGTTCACTTATATGCATGAACAAGATAAAAATCTGCTCCACCACTCCAAATACAAAATACATTTTCAAAGTAATGCCATGCACAATAGGAGTCAAAAGATAACACAGACACAGCATGAGTTCAATGCAATCTGACACACGGCCATGCAGGTTTTCACAGGACTCACAACCGTCTAACCATCGCCAGGCATGCTTGGCCAAGCGGACTCACATGCCACACACACATTCCCAGAAAACCATAGGAAGCAGGCACCATGGAGCAACAAGGAGCAACCACTGGTCACGGCACAAGCAGTGACACCGGCACAGGGCACTGAATCCCAGCAAACCTCTCAGGGCAAGCGATCAGATAATGCTGATCAGTGTGAGGGATGGATGTTAATCTGAAGGAGAATCAAAGGTTAAAGCTGTAATCTAGGAGGTGTTTTCTTTCCACTTGAGTGCTGGTGAATCAGCTGAGAGGTTTGTCTGGGAATGGGGAGGCAGGCTGAGGTAGATGACCAGGAACACGGGCGACAACACTCGGTCACTCACTGGGTGTCGCTTTGGGACGTCATAGACCCCTTCCTTCTGCTGACTGGTGGGCACCTACACAATTGACCAATGGATTCAGAGAACAACCAAGAGAGCCCATTACCTCCGGATCAATAGGCAATCAGACATTACACGTCACTGTTCCAAGCACGACGATGTACAGGTAACCACACAAATCCCTGCGCCTGGCTTCTTTGTGAATCAGTCACTAGTGACTGATGTGACTTGTGTGGTGCTGGGAAATGATCGGGATTAAAATCGGTGGAATGAAAGCTCATCGACTAGGTTAATAAAGGCCTTATCCAGGCTGCCGATCACACCTTCAGACATGTAATAACTCACATTGTCACACATGGAGACATGTAATATCTCAGTGTCAGACCGACTGCTTTGTATGTGAGTGATCGCAAAATGTGATAGTAGAATGCACGTGTGAATCAAGTCGCTTCTTTTGTTTGCTTTCTCCGTCGACTGCACAGAGTTTAGAAATGCACTCGTGCAACTACAGCGCCTTGCGAAAGTATTCACATCCTCTGAACTTTTCACATTTTCCAACCTCGGTCATTAGGTTGTTGTTAGGGTTTTAGATGACAAACCAACATAAATCAGGGTTGGGATACATTTTTCTTTTACATAGAAATTGTGCAACGAGTTATTCTATTCAGTTTCTACCAATATTTTGTAGAATCAGCTTTTGCGCAAGTCTTTTGGGGGATATTTCTACCCGGTTTGAACATCAAAGGACTGCCATTCTTTGCATGATAACTCAAACTCAGTCAGACTTGAAGGAGCTCTGTTGGGTCATGCCACTGATTTTGGCCATTCAAATATATAAATATAATTTGATATACTCTACTCTCATACTGACTAAGTTTAGGATTCCAGATTGAACTCCAATAAGTCTTTTGCATGTTTTCACCCCAGAATTGCCCTTTATCTCAGATCTGACCAGCTTTCCTTGTGTCTGTTAGAGGCAAGTATTTGCACAGCATAATATTGCCACCACCATGGTTTTACCACAGGGACATCAGCAGAGCCTCGTCCGCCACCTGTTTGCTGTGTCCCTTGTATGGGTTGTGATAAACTTTAAATGGAACTTCTTAACACTCAATTTCAACTAAATCTGTATATAGAGATTACATTACTTAACTAATTAGGTGACATTCGAAGACAGCTGTTTGCACTCTAGAGTAAAGGCAGCTGAATTTAACTATAAATACAAATGCGTTTAGGTTTTTGTACTTGTAAAAGAATTACAAAGCCATGTACTGCATTCTTGTGACTTAATATCCCAAATAAATACGTTGACGTTTGCGGTTCAGAGGATATTAATACTTTTGAAGGGCACTGTTGCTGTGTTCTAATTAGATTGAGTTGTGAATGAAAAACAACACTGCTAAAAAAAAATAATAATAATCTGGATGTAAATCTGGCACAGCTTCCTTCATCCCGTCGCCTCCTTTCAGGGCCTTGTTTACGTCTTACACATGCCTATTTCCGGAAACGGCCATCTTTATTCATCCAGCAGCTCCTCTGTGGCTGCAGGCTGGCTCAGCCTGCTGGTTTCCTACGCCTGATGTATGCGCAGGGATTTGCTAGCATGTGTGTTTGGTTTTATACGATTGTGCATGTGCCAGCACACTCCATACGCCCCCCCACCCCCTGCCCGCCCGCCACCCCAACCCTTTCAATCCATTTTATTTAAAGACCAAACGAAGGGCTGGTGATTAATCTTTCTTCCCTCTTCCACTTTCTTTCATCTGCTTGGAAAAGAGGGGAACGAAGGTGTGGTAAACAGGGATGGTGGGTCTGCCTTCCACGGTGACGACTGAAATAACCACAGCGTCTCCCCTCTCTGCATCCCCCCCAACCCCACTTCACCCACCCTCGGAGGTCTGCCCCCGTCTCTGAGGAGCAGAGAAAATGACTCATCTCCCTAGACTTGCGGGCTTTAACAGGACCGGTCCTCCGAGAAACCTTTTGGCTGCTACATTTCCGCCAATATTTACAGTCTTTTAATTCCCAACTGCACATTTTGTGCTTTAAAAACAGGAGCAATTAATTTTATGTATACTTTTATCCCATTAAAGAGCAATGCAACCCATAAAGATCTTCCGGTAAATGGAGGAGATTAAATCTGTGGAACTTTCCGCGGCTCGTCAGCAGTTTACTCACAGCTTAAAAGGCTAAGCAAGACACAAGAGGAGGTCGTGAGCTTGCGAGTACCTGATAAATGCTTTCTTCTGATTGGTCACGGATGGGCTCGTGTCCGGCCTCAAACACAATGTACTACAACGTCAGCAGCAGCGGAGGGGTGTGGGGGGAAAGGAGACGGAGGGGGAAAATAAAAAAGAAGAAGAAAAAAGAAGAAGAAGGAAAAATTGGGTAATTTTGAGAAATTGAGAGAAAAGTGGGGAAACTGCAGAGGTGATTAGTAAAGAGCATCGTCATTAAAAAGGAGCTGAAGAACAGATCTCAGACATAGATGGAGACTTTAAGCAGCAAGAAAGAAAAAAAAAAAGAACAGAAACAACTCATTAACACACACTTCAGCTCCACATGAACTCACTTTCTTGGCTGCACCAACGCACACACGCACAATAATGTCTCTAATATATGATTCTGGAAACCTTCCACCTTTTATTTATCCAGCTACTCCCATACTGTCCCCCAAACCGGAGCTGTCTCCCCACAGTGCACACAGAGAGGAGCAAGCTGGAAAGTGCAGTGAGGCGATGTGATTGGTCAGGGAGTTACCTGGTAGACCGGGTCTTCCAGGTCCTCCTCCAATATCGTCTGAAGCGGGCACACCGGCGGGAGCGAGGGAAGGAGAGAGAGAGAGAGACATAAAACAGAAGAGAAGAAGAGCAAAGGACAGAAGAGAGAGGTGGAGAGTTAAGCCATAGAGTGGAAGCGGTAGGCGGAAAGCACAGAGAGACTTCCCACCATTCAGATAATCATTGGGCAATCATCAAAGAGAAAATTACAGCGAGATAAAAAGAAATTAAGCAGGAGATGCGAAGAGAGGGAGGAATAAGCACAATGTGCAGATGATGCCATTAATGGAACCGAAAAGCGTCCACCCGGCATTCTTTGAATCTATATTCAGATCTCGCCTGTCAAAAGGCTCTCGTTTTAAGGCAGGGAATGCTTGACAGGTGTATTACACAAGACAAAAAAAAAAGAAAATAATAAAAATGCTTCACAAGTACCTGGTAGACGGCCTGCTCACACTGCTTGTCTTTCTGGGCCTTCTTCTCCATCTCCTCTCTCTGCTTTATGTCATAAATGAGCTGGAACAAATCCCGCAGGTCCAGAATCACAGGCTCGGCCTAGAACGACCAGAGAACATGTTAACCAGCAGCGCTCATCTAAAACCCACACTCTGTCGCTCTGAAAGCCTGTTCTAATAATGATTGACTAACCTGAGGTGACTGAAACCTGGTTGTCCTTCACCTGAAGGCTGATTACATTCTGTTCAGTCCAATGTCGTTCGCATTTTGTTATAACGTGTTTTATAGGGATTTTATGCGATGGATCTACAAATAAAGTGCGTACTTGTGAATTACACACAGCCCGGGTGCGTGTATTTAATCTCAGTGTGAATCCAGATGTTTTGTAGAAAACATCTGGCGCACAAACAGCTTATGGAAATTGACAAATAAGCCAATTAACCGTCCATTTTGTAAAATTCTACCTTGCGCTGTCTGCGAAAACTCTTCCCTTGAAACCTCTTAGTTTGTGTTTCTTCTGACTGGAGAGGATTACCAGCCTTAAAAATAAATAAATAAATAAATAAAATAAAAAAAATCAAGCAATCTGATTTCCAAACAGAACAGGAACAAAATGGATCATTTCCATCTGAAAACAAACACGGCACTTTGCGCGAGTCGACCGAATGCATTAGCATCAGGGAAAAACAAACAATGCAATCAGCGAGTTTCAAATCCTTCATTACAGGTAACGCGGCTCTTGAACTGATTGCTTTCAGAACGGCGGTGACACGGCTCTAAAAATGGGACTTCCCACATTCTTGCTGTCGGGACACCCGAATTGAAAACCGGGTTAAAGCCCCGGAGACAGGACATTTTTCTCCACAACAACTACAAGCTGCGTTCCTCCTCTCCATCAGCTGGGGGACAGTTACCTGAGCAGACGGCGGCCTCTCGGTCTCGCCTCGCGCAGCCTCTGGAAAGCGACGCCGAGCGCACGAGCATCGCGGCGGCGCGAGCGCAAGGAGTCGAATAGCGCCGTCGTGTTTGAGACCTAATCAATTATTGACTGGAGATTTGCAGAGGGCACTCAGAGTTCATAGACTGAACAGTGCTTTGCATAAAGCGGTTCTCCTTTAATGTTGCCTCTCTGCGAGATATTCTCAGCCACCCCACTTCTGGTGACAGACAGACAGACAGACACGCTCTTTCTATCCCAACAGTAAGAGATACTGTCACTCTTTCAAATTTAAATCCGCTTTACATTTCACAATGCACGCCACGTCGGTAGCAGAAGAAGAATAAAAATGCGGACCTGCCAACCCTGACGAAGTACCAGCTTATGCAGACAGCATTGTAGATTCACGAGCAGATGAAACGGACGCAGTGTTTCCAGAGGTTTGGATGGCGTCCGCGTTTATTTATTTTGGCAGAAGTCCTAATTCACGCCGCCTGTCCCCAAAACATAAATAAAAACCGGGAAATTAATAAACGGATCCATTTTGGGAGTTTATGACAAACCCGTTTATTTGCTAAAGTTGTGTCTTATTTTGTACATATTAGTACGGTGGCCCTGAGGTGCAAACCACTTCAGCAAATTGAAAGCACAAGTCCAAATTACAAAAGCGCTACAACATGAACGAAATAACTTAAAGGGTGTAAAATAAATAAATAAATAAATAAATAATAATAATAGTAATAATAATAATAATAATAATAATAATAATAATAATAATAATAATAATAATAATAATAATAATAAAAAGCCTGAAATGAATTCAGGTGATGTTGCGCTGATTTTCATAATCCAATCTTACATTTTAAACATTGAGTTGGGGAGGGGAAAAAATCCAACACTAAAAGAATTTGACCCATTTTTTATTTTTTTATTTTTTGCCACACTTCTGCAGGCATTTGCTCCAAAAAAGAAGTCAAATTGAAGGCAAAGTTTAAAATAAGATTCAGGACTTTCTGCAGACTTGGTCATATTTCAGTTTCAGTGAAATGCAGACTTGCATCATCCACCAAAGCCATGTATCTTTAGCCAGAGTAACTTCCGGTTCAAAAGTAAAAACGAGCTGTAGTCCAATCAGCGATTTCTTACGTAGCGCTCTCTCTTTTTAAGAAGTATTTCGATTCTACATAAAATTCAGAGTCTAACAGAAAATAAAGCAACAAAAGAGCAGATGACGCAGCAGAAGAGAAGCAGTACTGACAGAAAACTACAACAAATAACGCAGGAAAAACAAGAAGCAAAGTTTGGAGGATTCTAAAAGAAATTTGAGCTCATAATTCATACTAACGTGAGGATACAATGTTTGTATCTCAGAATGTGCTTGTGTGGATATGAGTCAGATTTTTCCATAAGTTGCCGCCTTTCTCAGCACAACACGTAGAGCTGAGGAATCTCCTGAATTTCTCCACAGTGAAACAATAAAAGATATTTATATTTCATTTGCCACACCCAGATCTGATTACTGCCGCAACCCATAGAATCATTTTTGATGACTACATGTGACAAAATGTAATATTCCATTCCTTGTGTCATAATTGGTTAGTGTATTATTTTTTATGGTGTAAATCACTTAGAAAAAGAGTAAACACAGCCCAACCTGAAATACAAGAACAGGTAAAAAAACAAAGTCATTGCCATCAATCAGTTTTGGAAGGGTTAGAAAGCTTTTCTCCAAGGCTTTGGGACTCTGGTAAACCACAGCTAACATTATGTCCGAAAAATAATAAGCACTGCAGGTCTCACTTGCTTCAGCTATGGTCATGATTGATGATTCAACAATAAGAAAGAGACAGGGCAAAAATGGCATCCTTGGGAGAGTTTCGAGATGGGAAACACAAGGGTCCGCCTCACCTTTGCTCAAAAAACATCCAAAGGAATCTGGGGGAAAATATTCTGTCGACTGCAAAGCAAAAAGTCAAACTTTTTGGTGGTGCTCATCAAAGCATTTCAGAAAAAATATTATACTTTCTGAAATACGTAAATGTGACAAAAAAAGAGCAAAAACAGAAGGAATATTCACAACACTGTCCTTTTTTTTTGGTTTGTATTTTCTATAGTGGGAATATTTTTCCCACACATTTAAACAATGACGAGAATTTTGACGTGTAGTTCTCCTATAACCCTGAAAAGCTGATTTTTATTCATAATATTAACTCTTGTAAGTTTTGCATAAAGTTACAACAAAGACTGAACTCTGAGGCAATCCTTTCTGACACAATTAGGGCTCCTCCATCTGCACAAAGAGCTGACCAAATAAGACACGTCTTTCTTGTTCTGGGACTTTGAGCAGTAAGCCAATTACTTTTGAATGTAACCCTAAATTGGCCTTTTCTGAACAACTTTAAGTCTTAGACTTCATGACGACAGAGACACTTTGTTAATTCACATCAAAGTGGTTACTTTCCAATTACAGCCACAGCAATAAGCTCTGCGCTTTCATCCCTCTCATTGTTTCCACCACGACTAACAGCCCGAGCGCCGGCGACGGCGGGTTCAAGTCCGAGAGAGAGAGAGAGAGAGAGAGAGCAAAATATAATTATGACCTTTCCTCAGGCACACACCAGGTAAATGGCAGCTTAGCTGAGCGAGGAAAACACAACTCTGTGATACACTGCTAGGCAGGGCAACGTTGGAAAAGCAACCGCTTCTCAATCACAGCGTGCACTGGTGAATACAGACGGAAGGTATGTGTGTTTGCGTGTGTGTGTGGGAATCAGTCTAAGTCAGAGAGCCACGGTTCATGGCCCTGGGAGGATGGATATGCCATTAGAGCTGGTGACACACACTCAAACCCTCATTGACTCACTATGGGAAATCAATATGGCTACAGAGCAAGGCAGCTGGATCCAGATGAAACAAGCCAGGCACACAGATACAACAGCAGCAACAACAATCATATCAGAACCCAGAGAGGTAATCAATATCATGTAGAGTGTGTCGCTGGTGCTGCTGCAGGACTGACCCGGACCTTCTGCCTTACGCTGCGCCCACATGCACAGAAAACAGTGTGTCTGATGCACAACACACACCTGCATGAGCGAAATGTCAAGAGGTTTACACCAGCAAGAAATGACCTGAATGAATCGCTTTAACCTGCACACATGTATGATGTAGCAGTTCTTACAGTAACAGTGTGACCATTACATACATTCATCATTTACAATATGTCGTATTAATTTGGACCTTCAACAATGTTTGTCTCCAGAAGACATCTGCCTGAGCTTGAGGATGCGCTGGCATGTTTCAGGTCATGATGAGCTTTTACGTTGAAGGCATTTCTTGGGTTGTGCTCGAACATCCAAGAGTGGCGATCTGGATCAGATGGTTGGGAACTGGTTGGGTTTTATCAGCATAAATATTGTGTGGGATATACTCAGAAACCAGGGAAAACTGTTTATTTAAATGCGTGCTACCATTTTTGAGAAGAGTAGTCAAATATAAAGTCATTTTCATGCCAAAAGCTTGCTGATGAAAAAAGAAGGTGACGTGTTGTTTCTCTGCAACCTCCGAAGGAATATGCAGATATAAATGAGTGAATATGTAAATATTTGAATGTATGTGTGTAATTAGAGAAAATCTACAAATTCAAACTTCTGCATCAAATTCTTGCTTTTGACATTCATTGTTGTTGCGTTATTATACAACCATTTTTACAACATCTCCATTTCCTGTTTGAAAACAAATAGTGCAAATATATTGTTAAAGGTCTAAGGTGAGTCAAAAAAATCTCACCTCCTGGGATGAGTGCGTGCAAACTCTTCACCAACATTAAAAATTGACGCGCAAAGTCAAACACTGACCGACTGTGCAGTTTTGATGGCCACAAATCGGTGATTTCCCTCCTTCCCGCAGACATAACCGAAGGCTCTGTGGTCCGTGATGTCCTTGGCGATGTAGGAGATTTCATGGACTGCATGGTGGTGTTGGAGGATCTGGGAAAGAAAACAATGAAGTGTGAGTTTTTGCTATGCAGACAAAAGTCAAATAGTTCTGTGTCTTCACGCTCCACAAAAGCATGATGTCAGCAAAATACATAAAGTTGTACCAAATTTCACTACAATTGCAGCTATAAGTCTCTTGGGGTATATCTTTACCTGGTTTGGATATCTAGAAATGAAAGTCTTTGTCTGTTCTTTGAAAAAAATTGCTTAAGCTCCTTATCAAAGAAGGAGAATCTACAGAGGACATTACTTCTCAAAAAGTAATGTCCTACAGATTATTATTTGGATTTAGATTTAGACTTTGACTGAGCCATTCCAGCACATGAATACACTTTAAACTAAATTATTTGTTTGGCAAGTTGCCTTTTGGAAATGTGAACCTTTTAAGTTTTCTTCCAGTATTACTGGGAATTTATATCCACACATATTTCCATCAACTCTGAGTTATTATATCTATATGCAGCAAATTATCAAACTAAGTCTGTAGAAAAACTCATAACAGAAAATAAACAATCATAATCACAATATTTAGCAGATGATTTTTAGATATATATTTTTTTATTTAAAGATTGAAAACACAGTTTTAACTCCTCACAATAATTATTCCACACTAGTCCTGGACAATAACTCAGTAATATATCACAATGGACATGTGATCAATATCAATAGATACGCCCAGTGGAATATTCAATAAGGTTTTAGCTGCTCAACCTCTCATGATAGCATCAACTAACTCGTTCTTTGGTTGCCGAGCAACAACCTGTTGAGTAACCGGCGCAGCAGTTTCAGGTTTCGCCTCATGACTGCATAAAAAAGTCACACCACCAATCAGGCAGGATTTCAACAATTTAAAATAAACGAATCAATAATCATCGATAGTGACTGATATGAAATGCGGACATGCTCACCGCGTATGACTACTTTTACAAGGAACCGTATGTTCACACCTGACACAAACTTTTGCAACCCTCCCTGAGAGTACACTCTGAACACCGACACTCGGTTAGAGACCTTGTATCCTTCACTGCATTATTTGCAGCTCTTCTGCCCTCTACGGTTTAGTTTGGGTTGGATCTGCCAAGCTGGCATTGCCTGTGGCAGATGGCACTGTTTGTCCTGAGGACAGAGGGGGGGGATCAGTGACAATCACAGCTCGGCAAGCTGTCGGACTTGATCACTTTATCTGCGCCCTCGCTCCCAACACACACACTCACACACATGCACAGAATTCACAGCTTAATATGCAAAGGCCCTCTGTTAAGTCACACTAAATGTCTGCTTTGTTATTGTTGTCTGTGCCAGCTGCCCGCTGCGAGGAGAGGCGCGCAGTCAACATAATGATCCTGCGGCCCTTCAGTTCGTCAGAGGGGCCGGGGCTCTGTACAATCACACAACAAACACACGCATCTGCTCCCTCTGTGGTGAATCCAGAGGTGAGACGTGGCGGGGAGGAGTGACAGCAGTTTAACACGGGGGGCCGCGAACAATCACACACACTGTAAACCCCAGCAGAGGCAGATAATCGCTGTATGAGTCATGTCTTCTAAATTTAATAATTGGAGTAATGATTATTATTATCACCTTTGATTGACCTGAAAATGACAGCTAAGGCAGTGTGTGAAGATGCATGCCGACACACACAGCTCATTTACGGAGGTTATTGAATTATCTCTGGGTGGGCGGCGGGGTGACAAAGAGAGACTCTGATTCAAACAGAGCGCACAATGAAATGACTGGATAAATTCAAACGCTCCTCTTCATCTTGGCAGCAAGTGAAGCTTCAACAGCAGAAGCACTTTGCATGCACAGTCAGCAGGTTGCATCACCAGCGTTTAAAAATGAAGCTGGGATTGTTTCACTGGGACTTTGACGTCTTTTGAGCCAGTTTCTCAGCACGAAAGTCGCGTTATTAAAACATCAATCCTGCAACATTCTGGGCGAGAATGCCACATGCCACCGTGAAAGCCCTCTAGACTTTAGACGCTAAGCATAGTTGCTTTAAAGGGGCAGTACTTTGGATGCAAAGCTCAACCTTTTGAGCTTTGCATCATGTTAGAATGTTCTTCCATCATCAAAGGCATACCTGAAGTGTTGCCTTGATTCTTTTATGCATGTTTAAGGAATAATTGAATCTCCTTCTCAGCTCCTACAGACTAGCGCTAGCAGCAATTAGCAAACATCTGGTGGAACTGCGCATCTGCTGAGTTCATCATAGGAACCACTTCTCAGTGAAACGCTTCTAAAAACGATTTTAAAAGCTTAACTAAGAAACGTTATGATGACGTGCTGAAGGGGGAGTGATGGTTTCTGACTCCCTAAAAAGACAGAAATTTCAAGCCGTTAAATTGCAAATAAAATTTCTTTTAAATCATGTTTGACATGTCCAGCATTTTTATAACAATTGAAGGTAAGATAGTTACTTGATTATGCTATAAAATGGCATTCCAGGGTAGTTAATTGCTTGCAAAGGTATGTAAAAATTCAATAATGACTTTATGCTCTCTCTCTCTGTCCGTCCAGATATGCTGAGATGGACAACAGCCCCACACGGCAACGGTGTCTCTCGGGGGATTGTGGGCATCGTGTCCTTGAACAGCTGTTGGCCACTGACCCAAGATTTTCTGCTCTGATGCCGGGAGTGAGGAGGGAGGAAAGGAAGCAGCGGGATACTGTCGGTCTAACCTCCCCTAACCTTCATATCCCTCTCCTGGAAAGCAGCCCACTGAGGCTGCCCAGCCTCCAACCAGCAGGCCCACACTGTCAGAGCACTTAGCTTTGAGGTGTAATTAGTCGCTTGAATGAAAAAATCTCTGTGGAGCTTGGCTAAAATGAAGGCAAAAGAATAAAACACACAAGACTTCGTGTAGTCAGATAACAGAAGCTGAACATTGAGATTGTCTTGACATGCTGGGAATGATAAACTGATCACATACAAGCTTGTTGAAGTCAGGTTGTATTAATTTAAAGGTTTTCTAACGACGTATTTGAACCTTTCTTTACAAGTGGGAGTTTTTGAAAAGCAAGAATAGGAAGCAAAAGCTCAAAATTATACATACAGACTGAAATGTAAACACACAGCTCATTAATATTTCATCAAATGTAGTAAGTTGTACACTGTACCAGATGTCAAGCATGGTTTCATTCTCAGTAGTAATGTTGCATCAGTACCGCTGGGTACACCAGCGGTGAAATACTGAAGATGTGGCACTGACTACAAATTCTTTAACTTCACCTTACATCAGGAGCTAGACGAGTGAAACGGAGATGTTCCAAACACGCACTGAAACTGGCTTTGGGGTGGATAAAGCAGGCTAACATTAGGGAACTATGCAGAATCTGTTTGAACTACTCCCAAAAACTGCCAGAAAACCAAAGCCAACTTTTTCTGAAAAGAAAAGACGTCATTTATCCAGTTAAATTATGCTAGCAGCTTGGTGATAGCTAGACATTCTTCACAACTTCACCAGGGATATTTTAACCAAATGTTAGTGGATGTGTGTGCATGCTTTTGAGATTGTATGAATGAGTTTGACCTTATGTTGAAAAGAGAGAATTCACAATAAATTCAAACTTGTGCACCCAATCTTTTTATTTCTCTATTTTTTTGGATAAACAGCATCGCCAATATTAACTTACTACACATACGATTAGTCTATAAAGTTTAGTCCGTAGATATTACATAATACAGATTAATCACAGTACCCAAGTCTCTCTCCTGCATAAGGCAACCTGGTTCAGAGCAGTGTGACACACAGGGAGCGACAATCGACAGCGAAAGGCAAATGTTTTCCTTGACTCAGGGTGAACCCAACACACGGAACGCAATGGCAGAAGCATAAAAGCTGCAAGAAGCTTTTAAAAAATGAAACAGTTTTTTTTACAGCATGTCTGTGGTTAATTCTGGTCAAGAAAATCTTTTAGAAGTTGCTCTGTTTAATGCTTTGAACCTCTTAGCCTCTGCCTATCATGGAACACGCTGGATTTGGAACCATAAAGGTAAGGACTGACATTCTCTAAGGAACAACAACGGAGAACTTTGATTTAAAGCAACTAAAGCTAGTTGCTTTAAAGTACGATGTTAAAGACAGTTTTAAATATCAACTCAGCAATGACTTGGGATTTATTTTAAAGTATTAGAAATGGTCTGACTACTGTCACATATCCATCTGTCCATCATTTATATCCACTCGTCCTTGCAGGGTCGAAGGGGAGGTCCTGGGTCTTATAGCCAGAGGTGATTGAGGGAGAGGTGGGGTACATCCTGGACAGGTCGCCAGTCCATCACAACACTCCCACACAGCACCAGAAAAAAATAACTAAAGACCGCTCACCGCCGAAAGGCAAGAAAGAATTACTTGAAAAGCCATCCTGGTCTTTTTAAAGAGCTATTGGAACGGGCTAAATTAGAATCTGCACATCAAAGTTTTTTTTCTTAAGATTGGAAATCGACCTCACAAATGATGGGTACTTCTTTAATATCTGCATTTTTGTTTTTAAATGATGTGATTGAAATCATTGCATTTTGTGGAATAAACAGGATGTATCTAATCTTTGTGACTCACGAGGTTCAACCCTCGACTCCTGACGTAAAGGTGCGTCCTTTCTGCTCTTGGCGCCAGAGGCTGATGAGGCCAGCGCTTGTACGTGTGTCGCTGTGCGTGTCAGTGTGTTTATCGAGATAGAGGCCGACCCTAAAGAGAGACGTGCTGACCTGCTCTCTCTGAGATTAATGTCTCCACCTCTTCTTTTTCTACATCTCGAACAACACTCCCCTCCATCCTGCGCGTGACCTTCCCTCCTTCGACGGCGGGGGGCCATTCATCTATTCCTTCACCTGTACATCCATCCATCCTCCCATCTGGGTGACGGATGCATGCTGAGGGTGTGGCGGGGGCTTTGAGATCGTCGAGATCCATGAACCTAAGCAGAGTCATTCTCTCCATCTTGCTCTCTTCCCTTGGCATAAGGAGCTGTTGAAGGACTGATAGTGAAGACTGCATATCTTTATAGTTAATATTAATGTGAGGAGACAGAGGACAAGGTCTCCCTGAAGAGAGCTTTACTCTGACATATGCTCTCTGATTCCCTACCTATCTCTCTAACTCTGTCCCTCCATCGAAGCCCCACCCTCCTCTATCAATCTTTTCCACATCCTCGTTTCCTCTTATCGTTTCACCCAACCTTTTACTCTCTCTCCCACTTCATTCCCTCGGCTTTTTACCTGTTTTTATTTTGCATTTTTTTAGTATCTATTGTTTTATTTTCTTTATCACTCTGTCTTTCATCATAGAAATGTTGACGCGTCAAGGAGGGGTGAGGGACACGACTTTATGAGGGCTGTAAAACGAGGTTTGAAGGTGAATGACGGGCAAACACGCACACACATATGCGCGTGCACACGTGCAATGTGAACGACGTCCGACTCACGCCGGGGTGTAAATCTCGCAGCTGAACAGCAGGTGTTGAGCTGCGGGCTTCATTCACGGCTCAGACCGACCAGACAGCACGCCTTGCACATTTATATGACACAGATGTTGAATTATGGTATAGAAATAAGGTTGTTTTCCTCCAGCTGCCACAAAAAAGAAAAAAAAAAAAGAAAACACCATAAAAACAAGCAAACAGTGAAAATCTTAACAGGCTTCCAGAGTAAACTGTGCCAAACACCTTAAAATTAATTTCTCTCCAATGTACCTGGCTCTTAATGCAGGAGTGAATCTCAATCACCAGCACTAAAAGAAAGAAAACTGGCTTGTTTAGTGACAGGAGAGCTGCTACACTTGGGAATTGGGGGGCACATTATACTTCTTGCTCAAGGATACATTACCAGGTATAGCCGGGTAGGGTATTGAGCCTCAATAAAAGCTGTCAGCGGATCCTTGGGTAGGAAAATTTAAAAAGAAATCACCCGGCACTTCTGGCCACTTTCCTCGGAGCTACAAGCACACTCAATCTGCAACAGCATTTAATAACTGACTTCTGAGCTCTCTCCACGGACTGCCCTCTATTTATGACTGCCACTGTTGGTGTAAATCTCCAAGTTGTCAAGATGTCTGACAGAAGCCAAGAAAATCTCATTTTTATTGTGCTTTTGCTGGGATTTAAGGTATTTTTAGCTTCCATTAGGCAGAGGGAAAAAGATGTCTGACGGCAAACTGTGAGGTAAATAAGATAACTCTGTAAATGGAGGGGGACGGCGGAGTGGGGGGAATACAAATGCTTTCAAAAAGTTGCATCCATTCTTTCTTCCATGGTCCCCTCATTTATCTGAGTTTTGGGGGTGTAACAGATTCAAGAGGGGACTAAGAAGCGATATACCAGCATCTTACCTGTGGCACATGCCTGGAAAGCCGTTAAAGAGAGCCATCCAGGAAGCCATCTTGGCAGAGACCAATTCCCTTTTAACAGACTTGTTTCAAATCAGGAGAGCAGTCCTATCCAAGCCCCGTCCAGATGGGGGAGCGCCTCACCCTATCTCTACGGTTTGAGTCCAGCCAAATATGGAGAATGAGTATTTCAACGACTTGTACATTCATTGCAACATTTTTTGTCTTAGTTCTTTGTTCGGAATGACAGAGGAGAGCAGAAACAACGTTACTGCAGAATACAACCCAATCTGTCAATCTTTTTCCCGCTCCATCCTACAATCACTCATCAACAAGACATCAAGATACTTGCAATCCTCAGCTTGAGGCAGAGACCGACACTTGACCTGAAGTGGGGTTGCAAAAAAGTAAAACCACAACAGTTTTTCTGCTTCGTGAAGAATAGAGTAACTCTCACTGCCAGTCCGTTGATTGAAATTCAGCTCCTATGACAGGAAGGTTCCCTTATTAACACGACAGATAAATTGCGGAGGTTTGGGAATAATGGAATAGATGCCCAAATTGTCCTTTATAACTGTGAAGAAGTGTTCCTCAATTCGTCTCACCTAACAATGTTTCACACTAAGGTTCACAAGCTATGAGCAGCATGTCTGTTAGCTAGCAAACAGACCAACTAAATAATCAGCTAACAGCTCATTTAACTTCAACTTCAAGTGTTGCTTTATAAAGAGCAGGATGGCAAAAACACATAATATTCTCTAAAATAAGCCCTTTAGAAATAGACGGTGATCATTCTCTCCCTCCGTTCTAACACCATTCAGCAAAAACCATACCAAAACTCGGCACTGGGCTCCATGCCTCGTTATTGGAAGTGCTGAAATTAAACATATGATGAAGTCAGGACAGATCCCATTGGTCAGCCAGGAAAACAGCCAAGTAAGATGGAAAACGCATAATCCTGGAGCACAATATGAAACCAGTGTTGTCGCTGTTTGCAAAAAGGCATACAATGGGATAGCCATGTTCTCTCATCTACTACAGCCTTGTTCTCAGGGTTTCAATTAGGGCCTCCTGATTTCCCCAGGGGCCACTCCCTTTCATGGAGAGGCCTCATTAACAGAAGAAACACAAATACATGCACACACAGCAGGGCTGCGCGCGGTAGTGCTCATGCATATAAACAGACCCACGTCTCCTTCAGAGCTTACCCCCGTCTTCTCATCAAAGATCTTGATCCCTCCAAAGGAAACGGTTAGAAACACCTTCTGCTTGTGTTCTCCTTTAGACCGCGCTGCAGCAGCTATACCCTGCGGATGAGACACACACACACGATGCAAAACAATCGCATTAGGAACAGAAATGAAATACATGAAGAGTGGAAAGGGAATGCACATTAAGTAGAGTCTCTGAGTAAAAGATTGTTCTCTTGGTGAATTACCCCTCGGTTTTGGTAACAAGCCACACACGGTGGCATCGGTTTAGGATGAGACAATTTACAGCCACAAACAGACATTTTACCAACATGTTTAGCAGAAGATTATGCAACACTAAGTAGGATAAAAGTCTGGAAATTATGGCAGACACGTCGTTTCCGCACATTCTAAACTTACTCCACCAAGCAAGTACTGTAAAGCTGCTGTCACACTGTTTCTTATCCTGCCATGTATGTTGCCGTAGCTAGAATGCATTTTACTCAGGTCTAAATGTGAAGAAATGAAGCACATTTTTCAAAACATCAAGTCCTTTCACATTTATTTGGTATGCGTTTTGTGGTGTTTATGCTTCTGTTTGCATAAATTAGAATGTTATAGAATATTTTTTTTTATTTAACCATTATTTTATCATAAAACCCCTTGAGCTAAAGCCTCTTTTGAGGGAGACTTGGCCAAGAAGCACAACAGTGTACAAAATGTACAGTTTGCTACTGTGCTGGACCAAATAAGTTACTTTTGCCATGATGTCATAATGTCATATTCCCCATGCCCCTTTTCTTAATGATCATCTAGGGAAGAAAGATTATATAAGTTTATATACAGTCTACAACTGCCCCCAAGTGGTGAAATAATAATTAACAAAATGAGTCAGAAAGTAATAGCTGGCCTGCCCTGCTGGAGGATGTATTTCAAACATTTGGCATGGTGAGGCGAGTGATTCAGAGTGTAGTCTCGTCTGACCTTGGATAACGTTTTCGGTCTGTATTGCAACTTTTGAGCAGCAATTGCGCATCTTTGGTGCCTCCAAATCGCAGTGACCATCCAAAGAAAATCTTTTTAAATGTCCCAAAACGTCTGCTATGTATACTCACTCTCCATTTGAGGGTTTTACAAATACACTTGTCATAAAAAAAAATTTTTTAACATAGTTTTAAGCAAAGCTTAAAATGCTTTTGTGCATGTTTGATTTATTCAGCAAATAGTCTTCATTTATATAATCTTGGAATTGTTTAATTCACTGAATGCAACATCTAATTTTAAGTCTTGCACACATGTTGAATTACTGAGGAAAATATGTGCATATTTCTATAACCTGCAAAGGACGTCTTGCGTTGTCTTGTTTGGATCCACTGACATATTCCTAAGTTTAAATGCGAACAATAACTTAGCCCAAATTTAAATGTGTTTGCGGTGTGACGGTACAGGTCTTTCAGTTCAGCATACACCTGTCCTAAATCAATATAGCCATATTAAATATACAAGTACGCACAACATTTGTGCATGAACTCTTCGTTCACTAAGCAGTTTTAAAAGTGGCACCAAAACAAAGTAGAGAAGCCTTCCAACTACCACTAAAGTCTGCCACATTTTCACAATGCACCTTTATATGAACTCAAACTGTTGTTTTCTACATGACCTTTATGATTTTATTTGATATTCAAATAATATCTCATTGGAAAATTGATTTTTCCAATGAGATTTATCCTGTTTAAATAAAGGCCAAATAAATAAATAAAAATTGAGAAAGAAAGGCAGACCAAACCAAAGCTAGCACTTGACAACAGCAATAAGACTCTTAATTACTCACTTAAAATAATGTTAAGCCAAAAGTCAAACACTGGTGCGCAGAGAAATAGGCTGAAGTCCAAATCCAGCTGCCTGCAGTATTCAACCAGCCCTAAACACCATAGAGGTTTCTGCAGAGGGATTTTCTCCAACAACCGCGCTTCTATGGTGCATTCAATTGCAACTCCTACAATGGATCGTCTCTAGATAAACACTTTCAAATTAGTATTTTACATACAAATGACAGAACAGCAGAGTACGGTTTAGGTTAGGGCGTGACGATAAGTCCATTTTATTGATTAATCAAATGTTTGAATTTTTTTTCTTCAGTTAAATTTTGCAATGCACTCCCTGGGTTGCTGTATTTCAGAGTGATGTCAATGATACCAACAGCCCACTATGATGGTCGTCGAGCATCTTATGACGTCCTTTAGGTAAAGTTGCATCTTTACTCTGCAGATTATTTTATTATTATGTTTGGTGCTAACATTTACCAGTTGCCGTATTGAAGGTCAACTCTGGATGCAGCATTTTTTGCAGACCTACTATTTTTGTGCATTGAAGGTCTGCTTTCCTGAGAGGCTTGGTCCAGAACAGTTTGTGACATCTGACTACATAGATTAATGAGTGGTTTGCGCCCTATGAACCTCTGGACTGGATTTGATTCATTGGTGTGTATGTAGATGCCAGAAATTAAGTCAAAACAACTATTCTGGAAGGCTTTCAGTTGTTTAAGTCAAAAATAATACTTACTGTTCATACATATGGTTGATTTGTGTGTTAGAAATGCTACAGTCTTTCTCATTTTAGTTTAACGAGGTTTTGAAGTGTTCAACAGCCTTTATCGTTCTTTGGATTTCAGTTATCAAAGCGGCTCAATAGATTTTTTTTTTTTTAATACTTGAAGCCTTATTACGAATATGATATGCATCTTTTAGAGCAGTCAAACAATATGAAGATGGAAAACGTTCCTTCACGACGCAAGTTCTGAAAAACGGAAGAACGTCAGGGCCCAGTATTAGGACGGGCATTACTTTCATGTTGATTTGCATTGTTTAATCACAAAAAGAGGAGAAGAAAAGGGTGGAACAAGAACAGAGAACCGGAGGAGTTGAACGAGGCTCAGGAGGAGCCACGTGAAATAAGAGGTGGAGAGACGAGAGTAAAAGAGTTGATGGATTTCCTGTCGGAATAAATGAGAAGGAGGGATCCCGTTTGATCAATGAGCTGTCTGTCCGCTTCTCACCCTTATAGGTCTCCACTGGGTGGAGTTTTCACTCCACGCAAAACAAAACATGAGAAAATGTAATTTTCTCTATTTAATTTCCACTGGCAGCATGACTTAGGGATAATTAATAATGAATGAGCTGCTCCTCGCCTTATATCTTTGACAAAAATCTGCAGGAAGAAAAAGAAAAAACAAGGATTTGGTTTAAAAAATGTGTCTGTTTTTAACACAAAACGACGCTCTTTTTTTTCCATGAATTATAATAAAATGGCCAATCTGCTGTCATCTTCGTCTTCACTCACCTGTCTCCTACCCATCATCTAAATTATCCCTCTTCCTGTATGACTTCTCTTCTTTGTTAACTGCCCCATCTGTCTAACTCCCCCTCTAATTGTTCCTGTCCTGCCAAATGAGACATTCACCCCAATCCCCTTCTCATCCATATGGCTAACCTCCTCTCTTCCTCCTGCACCCATCATCATCATGCCTATAAATTAAAGCGTGCACATTTTTTTCCCTCCTATCTTTGTACTTGAACTTTTCTCCCCTGGAAATTTGCATAGTGGGGGAAAAAAAATGCAGACAAACCCTGCATACATGACTATGTACGAAGGCGCACTTACGCTGTGATGTATTAAACATGCATATTTAAATTTTCAACACTAGAATATGCATGAAGATGAACTCTTTATGGACCCAAAAACATTGAACAGCCACTGATGTTTGTAGGTTTTGAGAGCGCAGGAACTTCATTCGGCCTGAGGCGATCCATGCTGCATTGCTTCTCCACATTCTTCTTTTTTTCTTGTTATTTTAAATTATCATGCAAATTTAAAGTTCCCAGATTGTGTCCACGCGAATCTCTGTTTGTTTGCAACAGCAGAGAAATAAAAGGAAAGGGGAGTGTGTTCTTACCTTGAGCTTCATCATTGAGTCCTGGCAGAGCTTGTCTCCGCGGGCGGCGGTGACCTCGTCCAGGCCGATGAGTTTGGCCTTGTAGCGGACGCCATCACCCTTAAAACGCCTGATGAGAGCTGCCTCGCTGCGATCCTGCCCTGCAGACACAAACCACATACACACACACACACTCTGCAGTCAACAGTGCGGCTTCCAGTCAAGGACCTCAATCTACCTCGGACCAGCAATATTACCTCAGGGACATCAATCAAGTGGCCAACAAAAAGGCTTGAAACTGTAATTCTTAGGGGGAGAAAAAAACAAAAAAACAAAAACAAAAGTAAAAGCTAAAGATTTAACAACATCTTGTTTCAGGACTAACTCAGAAGTGATCGTGTTGAAATTGGTCAAAGTACTAAGTGGATGTGCCTGCATCGTTCAGAAGGAATAATGTTGAAACTCAAAATAACGGTGTGACATTTTGCTCTTATCTCCCCCGTCTGCTGCAGTCCTTCCTCTCTCCTCTTCTTCTATTGTGCTCCCGATTGCCGACACGGTGCGAATGCATTAGTGCGTGTCAGCCGTGGCGTGAATGTGTTGACCTTGCTCTTGTACAGGAAGTCTCTGTGTTATCTCCTGTGTTCCCTCTCGCACACACAATATAAGACGCAGGCAGAGCAGCTTCTCATAAGGTTAGACTCTCACTCCCTTTGTGTCACGCTGTCACCATTCTTCTTCAGACCGTTTTCCTGCCTCCGAGATGCCGTGGGTGAGCAGTTCATCAACGCTTTTCCCATCCGGAGGAGCACCAGCGAGTCTCCTGGTCTGCTCCTCGTCACGTATCGTGTGCATGCGGCGCGGGGGAAAGGAGTGTGAGGGTGAGAGGCGTAATGATAATGCAGCAAATTCAGATAATATATAGAGGCATTAGTTCTGTACTCTGTATCAGCGTGACTCTTTGGAAGGTCAGACTCAGAGTGATGGAGAGGTTCCACTTCTCCTTTTCTCACTCTTCCACACTCCCTCCATTCACACAAAGTCCCCGAAGCACCGCAGTGTAAGAAGAACGAGGCTTTTGATCCAGCAGGGTTTGGGGGGGGGGGCGACCACGTTTCCCAAAGCTATTTAATCATAGTTGCCCACCGCTAATCTACTGTATGTCTGCGTTACTTGCTTACTTATGCAACTTTCAATCTGCATCAGCATCCCATGATGTGAATCATATTTACAGCTATTTGTGTGTGTGAACAATGGGTGTGCATTTATCTCATCGTTTGTTATTTATCGTGATAAATTTAATGTCAGGAGAAGAATTTTGACTCATCGTTATCACGATAAATTCCATTTAACGACGTTAACCACCCAAAGCTCTCCACATTGGATTACTAGTTTCACTATTTTCTCCACTGTTTACTAAACAAAAGCATTAAAAAATATCAATAAATTTAGAAAATATGCAGCTTAGTGATACAAATCACACTTCTTAAAGAAGAGTTTTAGTATTTGATTGCTGTGTCATGCAGTCAAAGCCATTCAGTTATCTGTAAGATATTTTTTTTAAATAATTTTTTTAAGTCCGTATCGCCCAAATCCACTGTGTTCAATACTCAGAAATCCAGTCTTCACATCGCTACCAAGAAGAAGAACCAACAGTTCGCACTACCAAAAACACTCTTCAGTGTGGAAGTAGTTTCTGAACTAAAATGATTCAAAAATAGCTACTTTTGTTTTTTGATGAACTGTCTAAATAGAAGTGATTTAAGTCAGAATCTGCTTAAAAGGAAACTTTATTTTATACTAAATAACGTCGGCTTTTAGTTGGGGATGGTTCATTGGCCTAAATCCAACTATAGTAGATACAATGAAGAATGAATTCACTACAGCAAATTTGTTAGCGTTTTATCCTTCAGAGCTTTAAACCTCCTTTTCTTAATTGAACATGTTGGTGCATTTTGAAATGTTTGCCTTGTTTAGAAAATCTCAAAAGCAAGGATAAACGGTCTGCAAATGCTTCTGTTTTAGTCATGCTGACTGTGCTAATTGTGCTAATCACTAAAATGAAATCAACGTTTACTGTGACATTTTTTGAGATATGTGGTTTCGGGAACTGATGGTCTGACGGGACAACCCTCAACTCCTTTTCCCCACTGCCCGACTGCACTAAGACTTCAGAAGAGTCAAAGAGAAATCTGACTCACTCAAGGTCAATCCTCTCTAAAAGATTAGAGATCGGAAATTAAATTCTGATCGGTGCATCTCCATTTAAAATCTTTTGTCTCATATAAGGGAATACTTGTAAAGGAAACAGTTTTCCCCATTGAAAAAAAAAGAAAGTCCTACACACAGACACTGTGTATGAACTTGCAGTGCTGACTCACTAAAGAGACAGACTCAGCCACAGCCATACTTTCAGTAATTCATCACTGCCTCAAAACCCTAAGAGACAAGGCAGCTAAAGAATTTCTGCCCTTGTTTTGTAGCGAGCGACTCGTTCAGATGTGTCGCCTGAGTGGGGATTCGGATGAACGGAGGCGTTTTAATCACCAGGCTGTTCTGCTTTCATTTCATTTAAGAGTGCCCCACAAACTGACAAGTTTAGGAAACGTACTCAACAACCCTGTTGAATGTTAACACAACGACGCTACGACAACTCCTCCAAACTCGTCTTTTCTTCTCGTGGAATCAACAACACGAAACGTGTTCCTGCAACAAAGTCAATTCATAATTCCTTTACATTAAATCTTGAGACACTTCTGAGAAGCTGGGTTCTCATGCGCTTGAAAACTGATTTGGAAAGTTTTATCAAACATATGTGGAAATGTAATGCTTCATGTTGAATATTAAGGTTTCATTACCCCAAAAACAGCAAATATGACACTTTTTTTAAAACAGATTTTGCTTATATTGAGTTACCACAACTGTGTTTCGTTGAGGTTATAGTGAGTTTTAACTTGTGTTGCCACTAAAACACTGTACTCCAGCAAAAATTTCATAAAAACATCGAAGACATCTGTCAAGGCAACATCATCAGCATGAATAATTAGCATCGCAGTGTGTTGGTATATCACCGCAAAATCTAGTTTTGTATTTCAGTTGTTTTTGAGCATTACATGAAACAAATTTCTCCCTATTTCATGGTTACAATATGTTCACAAAATTGAAACGTCTCAAGTAAGACACAGACCTGCTTCTGAAAGTACTCTACTGAGCAAATAATGTCTTTCTGTGGATTGCTAAACCTCAAATGAAGTATTTTGCATATATTGAGGAAGAAAATCAACTTAAATTATAGACCTTTGTAGATCTAAACTGTACAAAATTGCATTGTATTACTATAAATTTGTGAAAAAGTACCATCTGCTGAAAACTGATGGAGGAAATGGACAAAGGTGATTGGTTAGACTTCTGACTTGCAAATAATGTTGTAAAAAATGATGGCTAGAGTACCAGGGATATGTTACGGGGTTGGGTTGAGGAAGCAGCAAGTGCTTAGCAAACAGGACACCAAACATCACAACACAGATCGAAGATCTACACTGAGTGAAAATATCCAGACGTATTAAAGCTCAACTGAGCAGCAGCTGACAACCAAATTGAAAAATAGGGGAGAATTAACAGATGCACAGATTTATTGCTATTATAAATCTGGTGCAAATGTAAAGCACACTGCCCATGCTAAACAGCTGCAATAAATGGAGAAAATTGCTTTGCTTTGTAAATTCCCCCCTGGGTCTTTGATTTAAATGACTGAATTTATTGGTTTACAAAGTAAGCATAAAAACCGCATCCATTGAAACTTACAGCTACATTTTTAAAAAAGATACATTTCTCCCCCTGTTTCTAGAAACCCACAGTGTGCAGGGAGCAGAGTTTATCTGTCACTTCAGGGGCATGGATCTGTGTGAGTGTTAAATAACACTAGATGTGTCCAGCTGCTATTGTCTCAATGGAGCAGCAGTTTTCATTTGAGTCTGACATTTAAGACCTGCTTGCTCCATCTGCATCCATCACCATTACTGCAGCTATACTTAGCACAGAGGGTGGAGAGTCAAAGCGAGGCAGCGAGGTTGGAAAAGGCCAAGAGAGGAAGGGGAGGGAAGAAAGGCGGTGAGAGTTTGGGGTTATTTCTCCTGCTGAGTGGTTTATATTATTACCTTTTGGGAGCATCTTCCATGAAAGACCTCCCCATGTGTCTGTGTGTGTCTGCGTCAGCGGGTGTGTGAATGTGTGTTTCAGGGAGGGGGAGCCATTCGGTCTGCTGTAATTAAATGTCTGGTATTGCTGTGACCTCTCTGAGCTTCAAACACAACTAATGAAAGAATCTTTCGTTTCATCTGTCATGCTGTTCCACACACACACATACACACGCACACACACACACACGCGCGCACACAGAGGAACACGAGCAGCATAGTATCACTTACTACCACGCTCACACAAACGTTTGTGGCAGCATGTTTGCAGCGATCGTAACTAGTTTGCCATAAAGATGAAAGAATCTTGTGCAGCATCAATCTCAGTAACTTCACAGGTGAACACACATGCCAATACTCAGAGAGACAGCTAACATCAGAGTCGGAGTAAAACATGGGCCGCTATGAGATTCTCCCAATATGGTAAGCTTGAGTAAAAATGCCATGGAAATCAAATAAAATGTATAATGAGCTACTTGGTTTAATTTAAAACAGAGTAGCAACAAATAATCCTACTGCTGCAAAAATAATAAAACATACTGCAAAGTGGAGGTCAAACACTTCAAAACAGTGTGACCTTCATATTTCAGTGGTTTACTTTGATGGCTATGGGCTTACCCCAATGACAAACATCCAAAATTCAGATTTTCTGATGATTTTAAAATTACATGAACCAACTGAATGTGATTTTAACACATCAATCTTATCTTACAACCTAATCAAGCAGAGGGAAGATTCATGACTTGATGTTTTTGCAACAGATAGCCAGGCATCTATTAAGTCTAAAAGTCAGTGCAGAGATGTATCAAGACATTCATGATTCCCTCCATGAAGAGATTTGGTACGTGCACACACTGCCAAAAGAGCAACTACCTGTTTTAATGACTGTATCACTATCCTTGGGTGGCCAGCACACATGCCTGACCAAAACTCCAAAGATAAAAGGAGGATTGCTAAGAAGATGATGAATCAGGTTGATATTTCTGCATTAGAAATCCTTTTTTTTTGTGTTATTTTGTTGCTAAAACACTTAAAATATATCACTCTGTGAGGATCTATAAGGTTTTAACACTTTAATCTGAAATACTGAAATACATTTTTGATATTAAAATAATATACCGAGATGCACTCACACTTCCAAACAACTCTATTGGTGTTTCTTGTAAGCAAAGGAAAAGTGCAGCCTGTTGTTTCCCTGGTGGAGCAACAGGTGAAAAGGGGTGGCGCCATATTAGTCCATGCTTCATCCAGCATGGAGAAAACAGATGTAAGCATATTTAAACATAAAAAAATAAATAAAAATGCTTTGCTTTGATACCAGCAGACAGAATAAGTGGCATGTAGCTATTTGAACTCAATTCCCTCTTCAATGTGTGTGTATGTGGGTGTGTGTGTGTGTGATAGCACTTGGTATGCAGAGTTACTTCATAACTGTCTGTCTGCTGCAACAAGCACAGAGGGAGGGACGGACATAAAGCCTAAAGCAAGGATAGAAAAGTGGGGATAGAACGTGATGGATGGATGAATGAGCCAAGCCCCCATTGGATAAATGTCAGTCAGGATTACAGCATTATGACAGGCAGAACTCCACCAGCTCGCTTTAGCGTACGCACGCAAACACACAGGTGATAGATGGCAGGTGCCTGCTGGTACCGCGCACCAAGCCCTTAAGGAAAGCCCCCAGCATCGCCCCTGGCAACTGTAGCCTTCTGCCTCCTGCGTGCCCCTCCATCACTCCCTCCCAACTGATTCTCCTTTTTCACCGCCATTTACTTCACTAGAAAAGGGTTACATTTCAATTACGCATTCTGGGTATTTACATCTCTCTATCAGAAGGTTTATAAGACCATATCTACCATTTCTTTTCGTGATTGGAGTTTAAAAAATGAAACTGGGAAGGGCGAGATAAGAGCAGCCAGATTAAATGCCCCGAGAGCTGGGTCTAAAGAAGAAAGAAACTTCTTATGATCTCTTGTAACACAATCTAAAGCATTTTTAAAAAAAGATTTTGTGTGATTTATTCAAAGGTATTTTTTGTAAAACTGATTTCAAAAGAAAATCCTATCATTTAACGTACTTATTCAAGCACCCAAAAACACAGTAAGAGAGAAGTTTTCTTCATCTCAGAAAGTTTAAAGGTTTTAAAGAAACGTTTATTCCATAAGTTGCTTTATAGAGATCTGATGCTGAACTCTTGTGCACAATCTTGACTTTCCAGTTTGTGTCAAGGAAGTTGCTGGGAAGATGTTTGCTTTCCCTCACAAATATCGTCAGATATTTTGCATGCACCACCGGCTGTGCATCTCGGTTTGTTTCCAACAGGCCTAACTTGTTTGCGGTGGCTGTTTGTTTCACTGCGCTCCAGATGAAAAAGCTCCCAGAGGCTCCTTAACTACAGCTGGGATGGTTCCCAACAAACACTCAACAGCACAAGAGGGAACCCGGCAGTTACTCTCCAATTAATCCTGCCTCTAAACCCTACTGCTGGGTGTGTGTGTGTGTCTTTCTTTACCTATCAGAAGCTTGTTCAGATGAAGCACACTCTTGTACTATCCCTCACACAGACACGTTTGAACCCAGAAAACAGCATGTGTTAAGAAAACAACATGTTGCTGCTTCTGCTTGATTCTTGCAGTTCCCTCTGAAGTGACTGGATGCACGAGCTGCAGAAGCATAACCACAGCTGTCAAAGTGAAACATGGCTTCTCTTTGCATCAAAGTAAAGTTAACCTTACTAGAGTTTTTTTTTGTTTTTTTTTACTACTTATTTTATTTTTCCGATGACCAATTTATGACTTAACCCCAGACATAAATATTCAATTAACCCTAAAACTGTTAAAATTAGAATAATGGTTTTGAATTTTTACATCCATGTTCTAACGTATATCCAATATGTAACCAACTAACATTATAGAGAGAAGCCCAGTTCTCTCTATTATAATAAATATATATTTTATAGCTTCAAGTTGTTGAAGCTGCATATGCAAAGTAGGGAGAATTGCTCGTAAAGGATATCCAAAGCATTTTTAAATCATCAATATTCCTCACATTTTTTTTTTATTATTTTTTTTATTATTATTTTTGCTGGAAGTTTTCAAAAAATCATACATTTTCATGTGAACAGTTTGCAAACCTGTATTATAGATTATTTTGTCAATCTGGCTTTCGCAATCTTAATGTTTTTCACCTTTTGCAATAAAGCTAATGTTGATATAAAAACCTTATTGACAGCTGCACTGTTTTTCCACAGTTGTTTTGCTCGTTGTGCTTACACATCCCCACTGTCAAGAAGAGAGCAGCTGAAACGTCACTTGATAAATTTTATGGCATTCAAAGCAAAGCGCTGACTTACAGAAGCAAAAGGATTACATTTTCCACAAGTTTTACTTGCATACACTTAACCGGACAATCAACTCATCAGTGACTCAGATCAAAACACAGGAAGCATGCTAATGTCAACTCAGCACTTCATCAACATCAGACATATACGAGGAAATAAATGATAAAGCTATGCTCTTTTCAGTTGTAGTGGCCTTCTCAGTCTCACTGAATACACATTATTAACATTAACAATATTGAAACGTTAAATGCAGATCTATACAATTCTTAAGAACAAAAGATTATAATATGTGAAGAATGCCAGCTTTGTTACTCTCAATACTTCTTGTGTACATTTATTAGAAGGTTTGCCATACACTGTTCATCGACTAATAAAGGAAACAGGGAACTCTATGCACGTGTTAAAATATATATGCATAATTTTTGCATTAATAAGCCAAAAATCTTCAAATATTTGTATGATAACTGCAAATAATCTGCCTGTCGTCTGCAAAGAAAGGAACATTTACGTTTCTTTTTAGATGCTTCTTTTACTAAAGCGTTTTGATTAACACGTGCTCTTAGTCATTTTATTTTTTTTGTATGTCTTCATTTTTACAAACCTGGAAGGAAATGTTTATAGATCAATATTAATGGTCTCACCAAACCTAAGGCAGGCAGAAAGCACAGATGTTTCCACAGAGTGCATCTTAGTTCAGTTTTAATTTTTGTGTCTCACTCTGCTCACCTGGCCTGAAGCAGGTGAGCTTCCAGGTAGGAAGTGGAATATCTGTGTGCAGAGCAGGAGTTGAACCTGAGGTCACTTTGCAGAGCCACAAACCAAGTGGAATAAAATTATAGCACTATGGCTAATATGAGAAAATAATGGCTTTGCCTTTGTGTCTTTTGAAACACATACATACATAAGCACTGTTTTCTAAATGGCAAAAACACCAGAATACACATTTAATTCAGACGCTAAAAGCAGATCTACAGGATGTATTAATGTGTCTGAATGTGTGAGTGTGTGTGTGTGTGTGTGTGTCTATTGTGGTTTAACGTGACCTTAAATTATGAAAAGCACATGAAAACACTTAATAATCTTCCTTGTACATCAAAGATTTGTCTTCATCTCACACATTTACCTCCTCACCTGCAGTTTTGACTGGGATAAAGAGGCCAGAGAAGTGAACCTGAGTTACATTACAGTCAATCTGTGTTATGAGGCCATTTTCTCTCTCTGAACACACAGGACAAATTAGAGCTGGAAAAAAAAATAAATAAATAAAGATCAGACGTACAGCGCTGCACATTGCCATCCCACCCACTCTGAAACACCCACACCCTGAGTGAAGGTCACTTTAAAAAGCAGAGAGAGAAAAACCCTCGACTTGATTGTACAGTCAGAGTTGGAAACACAGACAAGCCACTTCTGAGCCGTTTACTTGTACAGCAGATGAAACTTTTCGTCTTTCATCTTTTTTCAAAGACTTTCTAGTTATGGCAATTTTAAGACTTTACAGTGAACCGCTAGACAATGCTTTTAAGTAAAAAACCCCAAAAAAAACTGTTTTGTATTTGGAGATCATTAGTGATATTCCTCTGTGGAGCTTGATGTATGTCTCTTATGTCTCTTCTAGCTTCTTCTTTAATTCCTCTTTGCTTAATTATATCATATTTTTTGAGTTAGGAAGTTACAAGAAAGTTGTGTTATTTTTTTTTACTTATCAGTTGTTTAATCTGAAAAGTTGATTTTTTTTTTTAATTTCACCCACATATTGTTATTTTTTCCATAACTTGTTAATCATTCACAATGCATCCATCCATACATACATCCATCTGTACATCCAACCATATCCAGCCCAGGCTAGTCGGAGATTCTGAGCAGATTTTAATTTGGGGGCCTCTTTTATTTCAAGCCTGTCATAATTATTAAAGAATTAAGAAAACAAGTGTGGAGGTGCAAAATATTTGTTTTTCTTTTCCAAGAAATTGCAGGAGAAAAGCCTGTTACACTTCCTCTACAGTCACATAACAATTGGTGTGTGTGACATGTAACGTCGCAACAGAAAGTAGAAAGTTACCATTATAATAGGGTTGATTTAATATGACTTTTGAATTATGAAGGTATGAATACCATTGGTGTGTTCAGAAACATGACATTGACAGTGTCCTGGTCAGGATACTGTCACATTCACATCTAATGTCCTCAACCCTTTATTCTACATCACAGCCTGGAGGAATACCAAAATTATATCAGACACGTCACGATTCTACCGTCAGTCGTACTCAAGAAAGAATGGAAGCTTTTAATAGGACTGAACATTAATACCAGCTTTTCTAAATTCAAACATCTCACAGCTATCTCTGTAACTCTGAGCTGTTACAGATTCAGGAAGACTTTTCAAAACACTTTGCAACACAGGCACAGGCGAGTGAGTGTCAATGAACTGATTTCTTTTTAATCGCAAGCTCTGAGATTTTGATGCGATTTCAGCCAGTACTCCCAGGCAGTCTGTATGGAAAGCCAGTGATGCTGAAATTTCTTAATGCTGTGTTGGATTTTGTGCCCAATGCACAAATCTCTAGGATGCAGAACGCAACGCAAAGTGATTAGTCTATTATGCTGAAAATGAAAATGATTTTCAGTGGTGAGCATGACTTGGAAGAGTTTGGTTGGGAGCGTGGTGGGGGATTGGAGCGAGCTGTTTTAATTTCCATTATCTTCAGTAGGGAAACATGTCTCCAAATGTACAGTTTCAAGATACAAACAGGCTGGTTTCACTCCAAACCTTTTCAGCTGAGATCAGAGGTCCCACCTAGAGGAGGTTTATCCTTTTTCCAGTTAAAAACTGTGGTTTCATGCTTAGAGGAGTGAACTCTCACCCTGATCGCTTCATATTTATGAATTAATTCTCATCTAGTAAGCAAGGAAGCAGGATCTGATCAGCTCTTAAAGCTTTAAACGTCTCATACAGAAACACCTCTCCTGGCTGCGAGAATACCAACTGTATTGTCATCAAACCAGATCTGAGAGGAAGAAGTTTCACGTTGTGTATAATGTGAATAAAAACACCAAGAATATAATGGGGGGAAAAAAAAATGAAACGATGCGTTACAAGTTCACATCCTGATTAGGAGTAAAGTCTAAATGAAGCAAAAAGCAGGAGGCATCCAAGTCCTGCTCTTATCTGGAGAAATGCCAGTCACCCAACACACACACACACACACACACACACACACACACACACACACACACACACACACACACACACACACACACACACACACGCACACACACGGATGCACGCATATGTTCTATAGGGGAACAAGGTGATTTAATCATCTCTTCTCCCTTTCATCTCATCTCAGCCTTTTCTATCTCCGCTTCATTTTAATATGAAACCAACAAAAGCTATGTTAGCGAGAGGCCAGCTTCAACCCTCTTGACTCTTTTTCATATCTTTTAGCCACTATCGCAGCGTCCCTCTGTCATCCAAGGGCTCTTGGAGGTAAATCTCCCATCTCAGTGTTGCATTAGGTAATTGGACTCAGTAATGAAGGCGGACATGCTGAGAAGATGTATAGGTATTTGAAGAAAACCAAGCCTTTTGATTCTGTTAATAGAAAAATGGTGAGTGTGGTGTGTCTATGTGAGGATATGAAAACATTTATAGAAAAAAATGAAAGATATAAAAAAAAAAAGTGCATCTGCAGTCGGCAGACTTCTCTGAGATAATGTATGTCATAAGAGAGTTGTAATGTTTCTCTATTAAATCTTTTTATGGGGAAACTGAATTTTGATGTTTCATTAGCAGCAATCCATAAACACCAACGTTAGCAGAAATATTAAGGGGGAAAGAACCTCTCTGTTTTCTGGCTGCAATGATTTCTCTAATGACTCAAATGACTTTACAACAACAAAAATCAAAGTTTCTGTGTTTTAAAGATTTATTCCATGTGATTATGAGTTTTCCAGGGATTGTTATTGAGGTCAAACAATTTGTATTCAGTGAGATGGAGAAAAAAAAAAAAGTTAGAGGAAAATTAGAGAATAAAACAGATTGAAAAATATTGTGACGTGCCTCAAACAAACAAAACAAAACCAAACAAATGTGATATGATGCAAAGTAAAGCGAGCTAGCTTAGCAGAGGAGGATAATATGACCAATAACTTTGCAAACAAATGTGTTTCTGATTCCTAAAACAACTTTACCTGCAGTTATTACTATTATTATTATCATTGTTATCATTGTTATTATTACTTTCATAGCCACCCGAAGATCAACAGGCATTAAACATGCATGCATCAGTTAGAAAATGCTCAAATGAATTTTGTAACAATGTGCCACTCAAACGTACCAGTACAGACGCTTCCAGTATCGCTGATTTTCAGCATTCTGACAGAAATAGAAGTGTGGCAACATTCTCACAGAGCTGTGGGACGCAGACATTTAGAGCTTTGAATAACTTCCAGGAGCTCATCTGTCATTTTATTTGTTGCTGTCGAACTCATATCCTGTAAAGACCACAAATGAAGAGCTCCGGTTTGTTAGCTTTAGATGGTGTGCATAAGAGTGAAGTGTGGGTCTGGAACCACCTGGTCTAACACACCTGGCATGCACATTCAATCACCCAATTAATTGAGTACATTTTGATAGATTACTATCTATCAAAATATTTTAGTAATATTTTAGATTACTAAAATATCCAATATCTAAAGCCGTACTCAGCTGAGACTAAAAGGTTAAGTTTTTTTTTCCCAGGTTAAGTCTGAATATGCCTATCCTGCAAATTCGTATTTAAATATTCAGGCAGCGCCCTGATTTCTGCCGATGAAGCGGCGCCCATAGGGACCGCAACACTGTATGCTGCACACACACACCTAATCCGAGGGCTTTCTTTGTCTAGCTGTTCATTTACAGCAGCAAAAGAGGAACCTGTAGCTCTCCAAAGGCCCAACCATCATCAAAAGAAGAAGAAAAAGCCTCTCATGCTCCGTCCCTCTCATCGTTCCCTTAATCTCCCAGCCCTGAGCAAAAAAACACATTTTTTAGTCTAAAAGGTATGTCTAACCAAAAACCTAAAGTGTCAGACCTATTTGCTTCTTTAATCCACCTGTCTGTGTGAATGTGTGTGTTTGAGTGTCTGACTGTCAAACACTGCAACTTTCAAAGCATCAGCAAACACAGCTAACTCCTCAGCAGTCCTCCTTTCATGCCAGGCTGAGTACGTCAGAACAAAGTATTCTCTCATGTCTATCATCCCAGCCAAAAACACAGAACTGGAAGTAACTGGAAGCAACTGGAAGTTGTTGTCTTTCCCTTCTCGGTCTCCCTGGGTTTCATCTTGAGTAATGCTCCATCTCCCTTCATCTACTCAACAAGCTTCCTGGGAGAGTGACGGAGCAAAGGAGGACTGCTGAACATCATACAGCACAAAAACAAAGACGAAGCTCTGCCACCTGCCACAGGGTCTAACTCTTAGTCTTGTAGCAGGTATACACACGCACACACACACACACACACACACACACACACACACACACACACACACACACACACACACACACACACACACACNCACACAAACACACACACACACACACACACACACACACACACACACACACACACACACACACACACACACACACACAACTTCCTTAAACTTATCTGAAATTGCTCCACTTTCTGCTTAAGACAGGTTTGGCTTAGTGTTTAGTGTTACTTTTGTTTGAGAACATGAAGAAAAAGGATGCATTTACTTTTTTCATCTTGTTTGCATTGCATCCTTTCTGAGCTTTAGCTAAAGAAACAGGAAGAATAAAGTCAAGCATGAACAACAGTTAACTAAACAGAAAGGAAAACAAACTCAAACTGTGCCTTCAGGACCACTGAACACTGAACTCTTTCAAACAGATGACTGCAAAGATCAATTGCAAATGTAGAAAAAAAAACACAGCCATTTGCGCAAATAATATGTAACAATAGTTGCTAGAAAGCAACAAAAAAGGACACAGATACCAAAACTTTTCAGGAAACAGGCATAAAATCATGAGAACCTGCCAGTAGTGTCTTGGTTTTACCTGTTCTGCCTTTGAGGCATGGAGCCCAGCAGATCCCTGAAGTCATAGTGTGTTATCTGGCACCAATATAATGTTATTATTAGTCTTATAAGTTGTGAGGTGGCGTCTCTACAACTTAGACCTGCTTGTGATCTGAGGAATTTTGAGGCAAATCCACAGAGAGCAAACTTTTCTGCTCACGCTCTCCACTCGAAGGACATCTTCCAAATTCATACACTGATACGCAAATCAGCAGGCAACCTGCACAGCAACACATCAATGTGGCGGGCGAAGCTGAAATCAAACTCACAACCCTTTCACCAATAACTTCTTCAGTAATGTGAGCTGACAAGCTGGATCGTAGGATCCAGCTTGCCTGCTGGATCCTACGACACAGGCCAAGACTTCAATCCCCACATTTATCGACAAGCTTGTTCTTTCCACAGAGACACAGACCAAAACAGAACAGGAACACAAGAGCTGCAGTTTATTAGATTCTCTGACCAAGACATCTGGCCGTCGCAACCTGGCTCTTGTTAAAACAAGTTCACTTCATAACCTTTCCCAGACAATTTATAGGACAAAACTTCACTTTCTGCCTTATCTAGGCACCCTATTGAATTTTTTTGTTCCTTTACCACATAAAAACTGTTTTTTCACCACTGTTGAGCTAAATTATGCTGTGAATTATTTGCTAGGGGGCATACAGTCATTGCCTTTTCCCTATTAGCTGAGGCTGTTCATTCACACATTTGTCAGATCAAGACAATCAATGTATTATAATGTATAGAAAACCTTGATCCGCTATGAACGCTGTAGTATAGCTACTGAATATATGTATTAAAGTTGTCCTCTACTTTATCTTTTTTTAACATAACTATATTATAAGAGATCTACCGGCTGTAGAGAAGTGGGCGTAATGTAAAAAAAAAACTGCTGTAGTGGATTTGAGAAAATCCACATTCACAGCTGCAGTCAACTAAACTGACCAGACATCCCTCCTTATTCCATCTCCACCTCACAATACGTTTTTAATGTCTTAGAAAAGCGATTCATGTTTTCATATCGCAGGAGAACTGAGGTACAAACCAGAAACACGCCTGTCTCAAACAAATAATAAATGCCCTTTCAGGACGCAGTCCTTCATCCAGCACAGCAGGGTGAGAGCCCCGGCCTCTAATAGAGCGAGTGTGTGTGTGTGTGACATTGGGACATTTTCCCTTTGTGTAAATTATGAGCACAGAGGAAAAGTGTTGCTATGGAGACTGTAGTTAGTGATGCGGTGGGCAAAGCCACATCAACTAGTGTGCAGGGAGGACGGAGCTGAACATATTCTGTGTTTGACAGAGTACAGCCACACACACAGACCAAGATGTAGCAAAGGAGCTGAAAAAGTATTTACTGACATGTTTTTCTGTGATCGTTTGCTTTTTTTTTTTTTTTTTACCAGCTTTCCGGATTTTGAAATGAAACATAGTCAGTCTGTTAGTCTGAATACAATCATTTGTTGGTCACTTTCAATTTACCAGAGAGCAGCTCATAAATGTTGGGATCACAAAGTTTATCTTGTTCCTGAAAGTTTAGGAGTGGCCTAGCCTGATTCCTGAACTAAATGTCAGTAAGGGTCAGCTGAAGAGGGCTCTTCTCACAATTTGACTGATTAGGAGAAGTTTTGCAAAGTACAGGCGTAGAGCGGATTGCTGATGGACTCTTAAGAAAGAAGACTGAACGGCAATAATGAAGAAAAAACTGTTTTTAGTTTATGTAGGATCACATATTTAGATTTTAGAAAATTATTGATTATTTTTATGAATAGATTAATAAAAAAAAAAGCAAAACAAAACAAAAACCTAGTCCTAACCTCACCTTCTTCTTGTCCCACCACAAAAAACAAAAACAAAACAGCGATGTAAAAAAAGAAAACTTTGATTAGGCTGGTAAATAATGAGACAGCAGGTTGGATATATGAATAAGTAGATGAGAAAGATAGAGGAGAAAACATTCTGCAGAAGGAGCAGTAATCTCTAAAAACAGTTTTTGAACTTGGAGGTACACCTCTGGAAAGCAAGTGTCACTATCTGCTTGAGAGTTTATGTTTCGCCTGCTGTTGCCGGCTATCCACTGCTGGCCTCAACAACAACAACAACAACAACAACACACAACCAATTCAATTCAATCTCCGTCTGATTGGAGGGAGCGGATCTGATTGCCTCTCATGCCAAGCACACATCACACACACACCCACGCCGGCTCACACTCACAAAATGCAGTTGTTTGCGCTCTAAGATTCCCTGGGGAAAGATATGGGAGTAAATGACTGCAGTGATTGTGCCAGATAGACTGGATGTGTGCATAATATCCTCACAAAGCAGATAATGTGTTTGCTAATCGCACACCAGAGACAAGCAAAGAGACGCTCGCACACAAACACAAAGGCTAACAGCTGCACAGCTATAACCTTTAACCACTCTTTTCACGCCGCTGACTGCCAGCTACTCTCCGGATCCACCCTCCCACACACACACGCACACACACGCACCCTTGGCTCAATCCCACTGTGGGAGAGTGCCGATATTTTTTCCCAGAGTTGTGATGACAGTCGGCCGCATGTGCTGACAGTAGTGGAAGTTATTAGAACTTCACATTCGCTGTCACATCATGGAAGACAGGCAGGCATCACTGAATGTTTTATTTACACATTTACCGCTGTTATAAATACACGGCGAGGTGTAAATTCCTCAGCTGATGAACATTTTTCTGTGATAAATCCCAAACGCTTGTGCGGCTTTCAAATGATTCAAATTAAATGTTGATTAGCTCCCAGACTCGCTGCTTTGGATAGACTTGTCTAGCAATTAAAAATACACATTTTCCAACACTTGGTTCATGCACATTGCAATGTTGGGCAGTGATTTAGTTACTGGGTGAAAGTGTGTTCTGAAAGTAGTGCTGATATTTTTCTGAACGCCACCTTTTATAGCTGCATAATTCATTCCAGCTGTGCCTGACTGTGTTAAAACTAATGATTTTTTTTTGCGTGAAAAGGTTACCTTCAGTACAACTTTTCTTTTGCTGGTACTCCTGCTGTTTAGTGTTTCATTTTATCAATTGGCCCAATTACATGTACTTGACTGCTTTGGAGTATAACCAGTATAAACAAACTGAAATGTAAGGGACAGAATTTGAATGCGTCTACATTAATGGAAAAGTTTGATTATATATTTCTGTACATGAATGAACCTGCTTTTTAAAGCATTGTGAGATTAACTTTTTTTGTGAATTGGGGCTCTATAGACGAACTTAAATAGAGTTCAACTGTTTAATTTTCTTAGAGACATAATCACTGTTCATCATGGAACTATAGAGTAATACATTTCAAAGTATAAATAGCAACTGTGGGATGTCGATGGATTACTGTAGACATGTTGAAAACTTCCATGTAATGACTGTCTCGACCTAAAGGTGCCATGCATAAAGCACATACTGTACGTCACTGCTGAATAATTATTTCCTGCTTCAAAATAGGTATGGACACAGTTATCCTGTAAAACCCGTCTTAATCTCATACCACATTATGCAGACACACTGTCTGCATCTGTGAAGATTGACTTCTCAGCTTCTGAAAATTTCAGGTGTTTCCAATCGTAGGGCAGTCTGTCAAACTTTAGGATTATTGAGCAAATCGGTTTTTTAACCACTTAGATAGATTGTGTACCAAATATTAAACATTTCAAATGTTTAATACTTAGTTTAGATTAGTTTCAAAGCCTTGCAATGTCTCCACATTAATAAGAGCCGAATGCCAAAGGAAAAATCAACTATTTTCAGTGGCAGTCGGGAGCTCTAACCTGCATCAACTCTAAATAAATAGCGTTGACATTTATTCTTCACCTGTTACAGAACTGCACTGAATTAGAACAGTGTGAATAAACGCTGCTGACTCCCTGCCAGCTTGTTAGCAAACCAATCTCACCGCCCTGTTTTGACAGTCAACTTCAGCTCCTCTGGAGGGAGAAGAGGAGAAGGAATACGTTCATCGACCGTCTAGTAACAGTTTGTGTGAATTATGCAACTCCACTAATTAAACCATATTTGACAGAGTGGAGCATTGCTGAAATAGTGAACTGTAATGTCAGGACAATTTTCGCGCACGGTGAAAAGGGGATATATGACTGAAAGAAGCCTCTACGGTTCATCATAATTCATCAACAAGGTGGGCGAGGCAACGTGAAGGTTCTGAGCACGGAAAAAAAGCTGTGCAGCCTGCAGCTGCTAGGCTCTTCATAAATGTCAGACTTGTTTCTTGTTCTAGTTTGACATTCACATAAAAGTGTCTGCACTGGCAGGCTATCAACTCCTCGTTTTATTAATAATAAACAACCTAAAATGTGCTGCTTTTTAAGAAACTAACAGCTGCATTAATTAAGAAGCACAGTCTCACTGAAGCTGTGTCATCCTTTGACTTTTAGGTCGCATCACAAGAGAGGGAAGGAAACAGAGGAGGACCAGGGGGAGGAGGAGGCGGGGAGAAGTGCAGCGCTTTGGAAAAGTATTTGTCAGGGTTTTATGTAGCAGACAACAACATAATAGCAGATATTCACTTTCGTTATAAACACAAAACCTTTTCCTCATTCTCTGACAAAGACTAATAAATTTCCAAAACATTATCTCTCTTACTATTCCTATAGCTAGTAAATACACATGTTTTTTGGAATCTTGAAATAAATCTGAATTTTTTAAAATCTGAATACAAATTAATGTCTTAACTTAAACTTTTGGCTTCAATTGTAAAATAGCCCTTCTGTGTCATTTTCAAGGATTTTGATGTCTTTATCTTCCTATCAACTCTGCCCTGCTGGCTTATAAAGGCTGCTGAAGAAGTATCCCCATAGCATGATGCTGCCACCACTGTGTCTCACGTTGGGTGTGGGGTTCAGGATAACGTGCAACGTTAGCTTTGTTTAAACACATAGACGTGGATGTATGCCAAAACTACCCCTTTGGTCTCATCTGACCAGACTGCATACTTTGTTGGGATTGGAGTAAAAACCGCAAGCAGAACTACTTTCTGTCAATAGCTGCTTCCTTCATAGTACTCTTCCAGATTTGTAAATTGTTAACAATATTTTCTCGCACCCGAGCTGTTTTTAGCTGTTTTAGCTATTTTTAGCTATTTTCTCTTCTATGATTAGTGCTCTCTTTTTCCAGCTCGTCAATTTAGGTCAACGGGCCACACCTTGGTAGGTTTACCTTTAGATTATGAGTGGACACAGCTCTGTGAGATATTCAGACATTGTGATTTTGTTTTATCACCTCAGCCTGCTTTAAACATTACCAACTCTCGCCCTGATATGTCTGGTGTGTTCCTTGCTCTTTGTGGTGCTGTTTGTTTACTAATGTTCTCCCAAAACCCTCTGAGGCCTTCACAGAACGACTGGATTTATACTGAGATAACATTGCAACCAGGTGGACTCTGTTGTGACTTGTGACTCATTTGTAAATTGAATATAAAAACCAAAAGTAATTTTCTATTCTCCTTCACTTTGTTTTTTTTAATCACAATATACCTGTAAAAAAAAAAAAAAAAAAAAAAAAGAAAGTTTGTGGTTGTAATGTGATTTTTTTTAAAGTTCAAGTGACGTATGCTTTTGCAGGGAACTGAAATAGAGACTGAAGTAGAGATAAGCAATGCCTCTGGCTTAGTAGACTGTAAAAATACAAAATGTTACCAAGTCATTTTGGTCTAGTTCCTAGTGCAAATATCTTAGTAGATTTGAAATAAGACAAAACTACCACAAAAGTATATTTTCAGTAAGATATAGGAGCCAAGTCAGTCATTTCTCAATATTGACAAAAAAGAAGTACTTGTTCCATTGGTAGATTATTTCACTTATTGCAAGACATTTTTCCATATTACAAGGGAAATATTCTGTCAACGGAACTAGAAATTGACTTAAATCAAGCTTCTATATCATGCTTAAAAGTTACCTATAAGTTAGCTTTATCTTATTTTAAGTCTACCAAGATATTTGCACTAGAAACCAGACCAAACTAGGCTTTGTGTTTTTGCAGTGTGTGGATTAATTATGAACATGAGGGTTAAATATTAAAATCTGACCAGAGTGGCGGACTGCTTTCGTTGCAACTGAAGCTGAGGTTCTTCGGGTCAGGTTGCGTAAATGGTAGAGTTCAAAGATTACAACTTTCTGCTGGCGGTTCAATCTCCCTGGAAAGCAGTTCTCATGCAACCCATAAGTTTGCCCTCAGTTGAGTCATAATTCCATGTAAAATCAACACACAGGCACGCAAGAAGAGCGATGCATCGGCCAAGCGCACGGTGCCGCTGTGATTAATGTGTGACACGTAGCAGTCCGATAGTGTTTTTTCCATCACATTCGTCTCCACAGGGCTATGAAACAAAGGGCTGAGATTAAAAAGCTCTCATTCAGACCGACTCATTAGTCTTTTCTCACTCTCTCCCTTTCTTCATGATCCTTCTCTGCTCCGAGTTTCACACACCAAGGACAAGGTCATGTCGGAGTCTGAGCAGTGGGAGGAGAGGGGAGAGGAAGGATGTCTGAAGACCGACGGGTGGGGGGAGAAGGGGGTATCCTGCAGGGATTTTCACATCAGTAAAGCAAGCGTTTATATCCTAATGAAGATCAGCGATTCTACAGGGCTATTTTCATTTAAATTCAGCTTCTCCGGGGAGACAGAAACTAGGCAGCTGGCTAGAAACGAGCGCGAGCGCTGCAAGAAGAAGAAGAAGAAAGGAAGAAAAAAAAAATAGGCTACAGGTCCCACACGCAACGCACGCCAACAAAGTTCCTCATTCCCACAGACAAGCACGTTTGAAGCGCGTGTGTGGTACGTGATTGCGTTTGGCTTTCATCACCCATCTCCAAGTGATTGCGTGTACGTGAGTGCATCTTCTGGGAAGACTGACCCAGATCAGAGGAAAGATGAATACATCCTGTGTGAGCAAAGCTTTGTAGCTGAGCAAATCCTTCATTCCACTTGTACAAAAGAGAGATACAAATAAAGACAAGTTACAAGGTGATTTGTGTGTGAAAATATGTGTGCTTGTGTGTGTGTACAGATGAAAAGAGAAAGACAGCGAGAACAAACCCTCAAGTCTCAAAGCGGAAAGCAAACCATTCATCTTCCCTCTCATATGCTCTTCTGGGCTTCTATCCCAGCAACGGTGTGTGTGTGTGTGTGTGTGTGTGTGTGTGTGTGTGTGTCTTCCAAATACGGAGAGCAGTCTGAATGATGAACATGATCTCCATTGCAGTAGAACAATGCTTGTTCTAAATAGGACATGAGAGGCATTCAGCCTTCCCTCACTCTCTGTGCTTGGGACGACCAGCGCTTGTCTGCGGGAGCTGAAGCACGCCGGGCTCAATGAGGCGTCTGTTCCAGGTGATAGCGAGTGTGTGGGATCCCGCGAATCCATTAAGTGTCATCCCCGACAGCGTCCGGAGTTTTTGCAACATCAATCAGATGCTTATTTGGAGGAGGCCCGGGCGCCGCTCTACCAGAAGGGCAGGTGGCGCCGTGCGGCAAGACGCCATCACCTCTGCCCTGAGGCCAGCCAGGCCCGCTGCTTTACACCTGCTGGCTGCTCGCCTCTGGAGGTTTTCACATCTGGAATCTTCACCGAACACAGCAACCCCACACCTGATTGTTCTACCAACGGTGTCGGCCTCTCAGCCTATTTTACCAGCCAGTAAGAGAGAAGCTAACAAAACAAATGCAGCTAAAGAAAGTGCATGGTGGCATATTACAGAGTCTATTTACATCCCTTGAACTTTTCAGATTTGTCACATAATAGCAAAAATTTTCTGCATATCATTTAAATTTTTTTATTTTTTTTTATTAACCAACCGGTACAATAACTTTCTGAAGTGTTACAAGGGAATATAAAGTCCTGCTGAATCAACACTTTTGCTGCAGCTAGCACACTTTAAACTCAGACAAACTGAGCGAAGAACATCTACGAAGATCAGTTTTCAAGTCTTGCCACTTAATCTCAGTAAGATTTAGGTCTGGACTTTGACTGGGCCATAAAACCTTTGATCTAAACTCTTCTAGCATAGCCCATGGTGTAATGTTTAGGGTCAGTGAACCTGACCTTCAGCTCAAGTCTTTTTCAGCCTTTAAGTTTCCTTCAGAATTGCTCTGTTTTCTAAAAGGTCCATCTTCCTTTTGAAATCCTGACCAGCTGCCTTGTCCCTGCTGACCAAGCATTCCCACAGCATAATGCTGCCACCGTGTTCCACTCAGAAGAAAGTGTTCTCATAGTAATGTTAGTTTTCAACCACTCGGCACTAACATGCCGGCTAAAATGTTCAGGTTTGGTCTGATCTGACCAGAGCATCTTTTCTTGATATATTTTGTGTCTTTTATATGACTTGTTACAAACTTTAAATGTGGCTTTCTTTCAACAGTCATTTTTGAAAATGCTACTTTAAGCTTATCTACTTTATCCCTGACCTACTATTATTTTTTCACTAATGTTCTTCAACAAACATCTGAGGCCTTCACAGAGCAGAAGGCCTCTGATGTGACCTTACTACGAAGGTCACATCTTGAACCAACTGGTTGCACAGATTTTTATTTGGATGTATCAGAGTATAGGGGATTGAATACAAAGGGGATAGCTACAGTTTACTTTGAATAACTTTTAAAAACTTTAAAAAACTTTTTTTTTTCTACATTACAATAATGCAATTTGTTTTGCTGACTTATCAAATAAAATCCCAACAAAGTTTATTAATTTAATTTAACCAAATGTAAAAACAAAAAAAACAAAAAAAAAAAAAAAAGAAAGGGGGGGTTATGAATTGTTCTGCAAGTCAATCTAAGAACAGGAAAAAATTGATAAAACATTGAATTCTGGTAGGTTACTATAAACAAGTAAAACATAAAATCAGAATTTATTGCTATCAAGATCCTAATAAACAATATAGATTACTCTGGTTGGAATAATTGGTATCTTGAGCAAACGTCGGGCCTTTGCTTACCTTTCCTCCTGGAGTCCCGTCTAACGCTGCTGGGCCTGACCGCTGGCTGTAGCTCTGTCTCTGTTGACATCCTCAGGCTCCAAGTGGGCTAGACTCGGCTCCGCTTGGCTCGGCTGGGCTCCGCCGGGCTCCGAGGGTCCAGTTCACAGAGTCGGTGCCGGCTGTGGGTGCGTGGGCGCCGAGTGCGTGCGTCGTGGCGCCGTGTGTGTGTGTGTGGGCACACAGGCTCATGGGAGAGGGATGGGTTTCAGCCCTGACACAACATCCCACACACACCCACGGAGATCTGGAGCGAGAGAGACAGACAGGAACAAACAGGTTTGCTTTTGTTAGGTCGTGCTTACCCAGAGCGGGCGAAACCAAGCAAGGGTTATCAGCAGGCATGAGAATGAGCTCGTTTCTGAGCTGCCCTGAGTAGATGTTGCCCATGGTAACGGAGTAGAGAGACCTGCTCTCCACTTTGTGCTTTCTGTCAATAACGCGGCTCAGCAAGGACATTTACTGAAGAACAATCCACCTCTCCAGCACACACTTCATTCTTTAATTACAAAGCTAATTTTTAAGAGTTTAGAAGTGCGACTAATTAACATTTAGACAGAAGTTTTATGCCTGGTGCCAAGTGAGATTTTATTAACCAACACCTCTAAATCAATTAGTCTACTTAGTCCCTCCACATCGCACCATGTTCTGCAGGGCGCTGCTGATGACTTGTTAAGTTGGCTGAAGCAGGAATAAGTCAAAAACAGGCAAATCACCAGCAGTGAAAAATTTTTTCTAATCAAACAGCTTTTTCTGTAAGGTCTGTTCCCATAATTACTTTGAATCACATTGAAATAGGTCCAAACCATATTAGCAGTGAGTTCTATGAAAAAAAAGAGAGTAAGCATGCTAATGTTAGCCTAGCACTTCAGCAAAACGATTCAGATGAAAACACTGTATAAGAAGTGACTCAAAGACAATCTGTATGTGGCCGGTTGAACAAAATGTTTGAAAAAAAATATCAAACTGTGCCTGTTTTGTACATTATAGCTTTTTTAACCTAGTTCATCTCATGTTGGAGCTTCATACCAAGGTCCATCTGTAGAAACTTTGTTTGGGACAAAAAAATTTGCTGCTGTCAAGGGTAAATTGTGAGTATGGGTGATTAATATAGGGATGGGTTAGTCCCTGCCAAAGCAGTGATCATGGTGGCAAAATCCAGCTCTTTGCTTTTGCTCACACACATCAGTTTTATTTCCTGTTTTCTTCATAAATTAGCCTTTTATTTTGTAGGTTTTGACAGGTTGGCATGGTAGTAACGAATGTTTGTCAAGGATTATGCTTGTTTACACACCAGGATGACAGTAAACTATGGTCAAAAATCTGAAGTCAAATATCAAATTTCACCATTTCTAAAAAAAGAAATCCACAAGTTCTAATCTCAATAAATACAGTATATTAAAAATTAAAACAGAAATATTTAATGGTGAAGGAAGATTACAAAAGTGCTCATTTTTACCATGCTCGTTTCTTAAAACTCTGGCCGCACATTGTAATTGCCCATATAATCGTTGCTAAAGACCCGGAGCAGAAACCATGCCAGAAGGCAAAATTACGCGCCTCTTTCTTCAACACCGACACTGGTTGAACTTTCTGAGCCTGGTGAGCCCTGAAGGCCCATCACTCTGCCCCTTTGGGAGCCCATCTGCCTCTACTCTAATCTGAAGTGTTGACTGGCAGCGACTGCATAACCCGGCAGCCAAAGGCACTCAAACTCACAGTTTGTTCTCCTTTTCACAAACATGCACGTTTACGAGCACGGACACTTGAAGAAAAGCTCCTTTCTTTTGGCGGGAGATACCGAGGAACAAAAACAGCAAGGGACAGCTGCAAGGTGACAAGCCGCATAATGAAGTTGACTACTCTCCGAGATGTTCGTCCCCACTTCTTAAGACTACCGGTCTCGACCTCTCTCTCCTTCTCTCTCGTTCGCCGGTAAACGGCGACCGAGTGCAGAGGAGAACAAAACCAAACGGCTGGTGTTTCTTGGGGAAGAGGGAAATCTCTCTCATTCTGTGCCGCCCCCTCTCCACGGCGTTTCAGCGTGAATAGGAGGCCCCTGTAAGCCTCGGGCGAGAACAGATGAATTGAGAGGCTTTTAATTTGCTGCAGACAGAACAGAACAGAGTCCATTTAATTCTGCCAGCAGAGGCCATGTCGGCAAAATGCTGACAATATTCTTTATCTGGTCCAAACACACTGGAAAAGTGTGAGTCACTCCAATTACAGGCATTATCAGCAGCACTGTTCCACCAAATGGATGGCGAGAGAGCGAGTATGAAGAGAGAGGGGTTAGTGGGAAGAGAAATGAACAGAGTGGAAAGAAAATGAGGAGTGAGGGAACATAGAGTGGGTGAGTAAGATAATGAGCAAAGGGGTAAAAGGGGAGAGAGAAAAAAAAAAGCAAGAAGTAAATTCAGAATAGAAAGGATGGAGTTTGAGGAGCCTCAGCTTTCACCCTGAGCAAGTCCCCATCTGTTCCTGCCTTTCCAGACTCTGCCTTACTGTTTTTTTTAATTTTTTTTTATCTTCTAGGTGTTAAGTCTTTAAGACACCATGTGGAGATAAAGAAAAGCAGATCGTTAGTCCAAAATCCAGACATCTAAACCTCGTCGGAAGAGCAAAAACAAAACAATTTATTAGAATTAAAAAAGTACCGGAGTAATTTACCAGTCAACTGGCTTTGTTGTTTACCTCTGTTGTTAATTCACTGGATCAGTTCTGACCTGGGAATAGTTGATGAAATACTGAACAACCTGAATTTGATATATTTTATTAATTCTTCCCAACATAAAATGCAAACTCCCCTGGATGCTGTTTTATGCACATTGTTTCCAATGTTGTAAAAATGAAAGATAAGAAACAGATGTTTTGATGCATAAAATGAAATATCTTGTAATCCGTTATTTGAGAAATTATCATCTAGGAAGCAGATTGACGTTTGCAACATTTCATCGTCAAAATAAAGCAAAGTTTACCAGGTTTCTGGATTTGTTTTTGGATGTGTTTCAGGTGCTGAACATTTAGAATATGGTATCTATGACATTATAAATTCTTCAGATTAAACAATTTTAACAAATTGGATCTAATTGATTTTGAAAATTAAATAAAAAACTCTTCTGCTTCAATGAGAAATTCAAAATTGACAGGAATTTATCGCTTTTTATTGTTTTTCTGACAACACAAAAGCACATTAAGGCTGCACAATAAATCCCGGTCATATTTGTGTGCTAAATCTAGCAATCCCAAAGGACTATTTGGACACAATAGAACATTATCTCTTACTAATAGTTTTGGTGTCAGACATTGTTTTCTAATATATATTTATAATTTATTAGTCCAGTCAGACAGACTTAATTAACCTTAATGCCTAAACTTGATCCATATTTGTGGTGTGATGCTAAAGGTCACAGGTTTGAATTCCTAACCTAAAAGCTGAACAGTCTCATCTAAAGGCTCGATGGCATCAATATGATAAAAAATGTTTCAGTGATGACAGACTCCAGACCTGACTTCAACTCAAGGCAGAAAACGTGAGACTAAACTTGAGGAGGAAGAAGTGTGAAAAACCTCTGCAAACTCGTGCCAAAACACACGTTAGGGATCTTCTCATGGTTACTATGAACAGCGTGGTGGTGGTTTGACCTGGAATCAGCTCATGAGCTAAATGTGGCAGCGGGGCAGAAAGTGAACACAGCTTAGCGGGTCTGGATTTAGACGGCAATCTGAAGCCGAACCAGCGGAGCCGCAGAGGGGAGGAGAGGAGGAGTGAGCGCTAAATTGGACGTCCGTAACTGGTGCGCTGCCAGCAGGCGCCGGGCGGGAGAGTGATGTAAAGATCTGCATATGAGCGAGTGTGTGAACCTCCCCCCATCCCTTGTGTGCCACTGTATGTGTGTGTGACTCCACAAACTAAATGCTGCCAACAGGAGCTTAGAGCCCAGAAATCATCTGTAGCTATAGGAAAGCCTTCCAGACAAGTCAAAAAAAAAAAAGAAAGATAGAAGAGAAAGGAAAGGGGCACCGGCTCTGTACGCTGCTCCCCTTTCTTCCACTTTCTACTCTCAGAGTAATTGCATTCTGTCCGTCAGACTCAGTTAAATTAGTGGCTCCACTCATTCTGCTCTCCTGCCATCTCAATAATGAATAATCATAGAGACCACCTATATGCCAGTTTTCTCTGCACATGTGCACCGTCTGTCTCTCCGAAGCCGTGGAGCCTTTGTACCCTGACACCACCGCATCAAGTCCTTATCTCATTCCACCTTTGAGCTCAGCTCGCTGATAGCTAGCCATTTTTAAAGGTTAGCATATGTTCTGTTCTGAAACACATCAGATGCTTAACTATTTAACAGTAATGCAGCCTTAATCAAAACTCAAGTGGTTAAAAGCCCAGTTAAATATCAACAAGCTGACCACACACACACGCATGCATGCACACACGCAAGTCAAGAAGAGGAAAAATGTCAATTAATGTTTGCTTTACGCAAAAAACAGGACAATAAACCAGGGGTATAAAACCTACCTGCTTATGGGCAGCAGAAGATGAAATACGTCCAGCTCAGGAGACACACAGCAGAGGGGAATGAAACAGAGCGTAAAAGAAGAAAAGTGAGGAATAGGGGCAAAAGATCAGCTAATGGAGGTTGGAGGACATGACGTGTTATGGGTGGGTGAGATATAAAAATCGCCAGGACAAATGGAGATATATATATATATATATATATATAAAGACTCATGCAGAGTGGATCAAAGTTCAGTGTCACACCCAGAGACATCTGTTACTTATCACCGTACTTTGTCTCTTTCCTTGTCCTTCATCCAAACCAAACATCTATCTGATGATAGGAGTAGAAAGTACGTCTTTGAGGACTTGATAGCTAAAGTCTGCCATCTTCTTTTGAACAATTTAAGCCTAAACAGATTTAAAAACTTAACCAATGTTTTTGGTCTTTATTAGCTCACTAAAGCAAAGGTCATTTGTAATTCACAAGCTGACTGTGTGAACTGCAGCCTCAGTTTCCTGCTCCCGTTCTTAGATAGCAGTGGTCGTCTGCTGCTGTAGATGGGATTCCTTGGTTACAACAGATGATTTATTGAACTACTCATTCCTTACTATTATGTCAAACCAGTCTGCCCAGAACCGTTTTACGTCAGCACAGAATCTTCTTCCAGACAGCTGCTGTTAACTCAGTATAGTTTCTGAGAGACGGTTTTGCACATAAACCATAGAACTGCAACGTTCTGAAATGATCGGATCAGTCCCCTGGAAGATAATTTAAATATTCAAAAAATAAACAAAACAGAAACAACAAATAACATGAACTCTGTAAACAGAATTATCCTTCAAAAAAAGGACTAGTTGCGACCAGAGCACTAGACTAAAAACTTTTGTCATCCAGCTTTTGGCAGAGAGAGAGCAAAAAGAGAAAAGCGATAAATCACGCAAATGGAAATCATTGAGCTCGTTTTAATTTACTATGCAATTAATTGAATAATTGCTTATTGCGACGGGCCAACGTATGAATACTTTGTGCATGTATGAATCCTGCACTCAAGCGTTTTTTAGTGCATGGTTGTGGTCTGATGTGTCTCTGGGTTGCCCTTTAATGGCCTAACATAGACACTAGTCACAGGAAACACTTCTTTTCAATGCACTTTTTGCTGCTTTCCACTGGATAAATACACCAACGCCACGATCACGAGTGTTCAGCATGCAATTAAAACTGGTCACCAGTCGGGACAACAACACGCTGCAACGGAAACGTAGAAACATGAGGCGCTGAGGCGCCCGGACGGGGCGAGAGCCCCACATGACTCCCTGCCTGCATGAATGACAAGAGGGAGCAGTCAGCAGAGGCCTCAGCAGGAAAAGGTAAACATAAGTTCACGCTCACATATACTTCCTCACCCACAATGACATGCCAGGAATAGGATAACGGACACGTGTGCCAAACCCAATCTAACAAAAATATACACACACACCATCATCATCTTCACCTAACCTATTTACAGACACCAGGCTGTAGATATCAAAGAGCTGCGCTGTCTGTGGGGAATTCCTCCTTTTTCATGTTTTAAGGGGAAATAGATGAAAATGAATCTCGTTTTCCCTGCACCTCCCCAGTGTAAGAGAGTGTGTGTGTGTGTGTCTCCTCTGCCTTGTTAATGTGCTAAAATGTAAATCCGTTCCTATTCAGAAGTCTGTGTCAGGCAGTCTTTTTTATGCAAAGAGGAAGCATCAGCTTTGCTGACAGATTGTGGTTATGCCTTTATTAATAAACCCACACTCTGATTCCACCTCTCTGACTGCACCTCTGCACTACGTCCTTCAGATCTACGCCACTCACCCCTATGATTAGCGCAAGCAAAACACACTTGCTGGGGTTTAAGACTCAATTCGGGGTCTAACTGGTAACATTATCAGTGAGGTTTTATTCAGATGGGGTCTTTTCTTTCTCCTCGTTTCTTAAAGTTAAATTCAGATGTCCCTTCATTCTGCCACAGACGCCTGCGTGTTGCTCATCTTCCTCGACATAAAGCATCTTGTGGAGCTGGAGGTTTGCCTCCACCCCCACTGGGAATTATTCAGTGATTTGTGGCTGCTTGTAGTAAGCAGAAATGGGCCACGTAAGCAATATGGAAATTGATTTTCATGACCGCCAGAGCACATTATAAACACATACCAGGAGCTGCATCCATGACCACCACTTCCTCATGCCTTCAGATACACATTAGTACAATTTGAGATATTTTGATGGGGTTTTAAAGGGTTTAATTTTATGGTTGAGCAGAGGATGAACGCATGAATGATAGGGGCTGAGTAATGTGGAGTTAAAATGCCATCACTGACATTCTGCGGTATCTATTATAATGTTTAAAGTGACAATAAAACAGAAGAAAAATTATTATTTTTTGGCTGCGAATCTATCACTCCATACAGTCAGCACCTCAAACACAAACACTGCTCCATAAATCCAGCCTACCATCATCATAAAAGCTACTTCACCAGTCAGTAGTGCAAACTCACCATTAAGCAATACACAATAATGGCTGTTCATCATATTTTGAAATGCAGAAAAGTGAACAAATCTGCTCACCGGCCACGTTATTAGGCACATCCGTTCAACTGCTTGTTAACACAAATAGCTCACCAACCAATCACATGGGAGCAACTCTTGGTGACAACGACCTGCTGAAGTTCAAATCTCGCATCCCAGTTGGGAAGAAAGTGGATTCCCAACTGGGATCCAATTGTCCCTTAAATCCAAACCGTCATGCTGCCAGACATGACGGTTTTAGTAGTTCAGAAACTGTTGATCCACTGAGATTTTCATGAACAAATGCCTCCCAGATACACACAGAATGGTCTGAAAAGAAAAAAAAAATACCCAAAGAGCAGCAGATCTGTGAGCAAAAATGGCTTGTTGATTTTGGAGAACAATGGGTAATCTGATATGAGATGTTGTAAAGGCAAATGTAGTTCAAATAACTCCTTATTACAATCAAGGTATGCAGAATACAATCACTGATGCCACAATTTGCACAGGTTTAATAAGACTGAATAGAAGAAGACCAGATAAAAGTTTCCCAATCTTGATTTCAACATTCAGTTTCATTTATTAAATAAACCCTCCACAGATGGGTGGACCCAGTGGTTATGAGTGTGCATCTTCATGAACTGATTTTCAACAACCTCAGATGGAAACTCGAGGCCAAATTCAACAATGCCAAAACTGAGCTGGCGCACTTCAGCATTTCCATCTCAGGGTGAAATCATTCCTTTACTCTGGCTTGAGGGACTTGATTTAAAAAAAATTAAAAAAATCTCAAAGCAAAAAGTTGATGCCTAATTCTTTTACCCAAAACTACATACTAGCTAGAAGTTCATGAATTTCATGTGGGCATGTACTGCATTAGACAACAGAGATGGAAAAAGGACAAAAATCCCAGGAAAACAACTGCAATTCACAAACTGTGAAAATCAGGAAGCAACAGATGGGAATGGGCATTTTTTGTTTAGTGAAAATGTTCCAATCGTGATAAGAAATTAGATTTATCATGACAATAACTTTCAAGTAATGTTTGAAAATCCCCCAATAACTGACTGCATAGTCAGAATTACTTATACTATTTTCTCCACCACTGGTGGCCATGACAGGATCAATACATTTGAAAATATGATTAAATACATTTAGTGTGTGTAATTTTGTGATAAAAAATCCCAATACTTTTACTGCTATCTGGGGACCCGATGAAAGCCATTATAAAAATGATTATGCTTTTTGTTAAATCAACATTTATGCACATGGATTTTTGACTGCAGTGACATGCAGTTAAAGTCATAAAGCTTCCAATAAAGAAAAACTGCAAAGGCAATTTAAGCGTCTTTTATCATCATTGTCATTGTTATAACATAAAAATATTGGGATAAAACTTTACTGGTGGGCAATATTGACCTATTTCAAAGTGATTCACCTGGAGACTTTTTAAATCTTTTCTACTACAGCAAAAACAAGGCATAACCATGGAGAAAAAAAACGTGTCAAAAGAGGAGTCAAAATAACTAATGATGAAGCAGGCCATATTTCTAAGCTCTTGTTTTATGCACAGATTTTCACAAACGTCCAAATGAAAATTAGGTCCACGCTTTAATTCTGCTGACAACATCCTGATACAAGAAAATAATTACGAATTGGTTTCATTTTACAACAGCTACAAGGAGCTGCCATGGCTTCAGATTAACTGAAGACAAAGAAATACTGTCAAAACACAAACATGTTCTGTATTATAAATGGGCCCACTAATGTAATCAAAGGTATTCAGTCGACTTTTTACAGAAAGAAACATCTTTTTCTTTTAATTCTGAGATGAAAACACCGCGTTGACTATAGATGGTTGGCAGGGACGTGTGTGTGCATGTGTGCACATTTGTCATGGAGGAAATGAGGAGGCACAGCTGTTGCTGTTGACTTGAGAAGGAGGCCTCAAAAGAAAAAAAAAAATCCTGAGAACGTCTGATGAGTTGCAAGTCTTTCAGATTACTCAATAATCAATTTATTATTGGATAAAATACGTGTTTGCTGAAATATTCAGTAGCATTTGCTCTAACAAGGATGGACTGAAAGTTTCCTAGGAAATGACAAAAGGAAAAACAAACAGACTTTTCTGAGGTTACCTGTTGCATTCACCCTGAGCCGTCAGTAAAAACGTTCTGCTCGCCAGGAGAAGCAGACGTTCCAAATTTTGCGCACTGTGATAGTTGCCAGGTAAAAATATCCACTCAACATGATTTAGATCCCTCACGGCCCCTCAAAAGCCCCCTCACTGAGCCCTAAATGAGTGATGAATTCCCTCCATCTGTGGAGAGGAGGAGAAAATACGAGGACTCTGATGCGTAAAAATAGAGCCAGTGTCTACCAGAGCACAAGACTGAGATTTAATGAGGGATGCAATCATCAGTTATTCAAAACACTTAATCATGACCGCTGCATAGCATTGCTGCACGAAAACACACATGCACACACAAAACAAACACACACCACGTCTTATAAAACCATGTAGAAAGCAAAGATCATGGACTTTGAGCAATAACTGGAAAAAAACAAACAAACTTTCTTTACCTCTTTAACTCTGATTTTGTTCCCCAATTCAAATAAACACAACCAGACTTTTAAAAACCCGGACATAATTCTCCTCTATCACTTTGCTTTGTATACATGTTATTAATCAAAGGTAAAACACATCAGTCAGGCATAAAATGATGACCACTTGCCTATCAGAGATGGTGTTCTTTTTTCTTTTTTTTTTACCCGTTTGCTGTCACAATAGACCAAACCCATTGAGATATAGAGTCCACTAGACTACTGGAGGTCTGCTTCGGCATCTGCTTCCACCAGCTTCACCTTCTGCTCTATGTGCTCAGCAGGTAATAGCCACATGATGCAAACAAAAACATGATTCGTCAGAACAGACCACCATCTTCCATTGCTCCAAGGCAGGCCAGCTCACAGCGGGGCCTGGGCAAAGAAAACGATAAACTTATACGGCGCACCCGCCCACAGCTTTCTGTAACTAGTAGAAAATTTGTGAATATTTACAATTCAAAGACATGATTAATCTTCTCCCTTGCTCTTCTCTTCCATTGCTCCCCACTTATCTGCTCCATACTTTAGTTTTTAAATGTTCTGCCTCAGATCGGGTTCTAAATTACCTCTTCCTGCCATTGACACTTAACTGTGATTTATGTGACAATTTGAATACAATTGGAAAAAAAAATCTATTATTTTTAGTCTATTTCAAAAATACTAATTTATTACTCGTTATGTTATTAAATTGGCAAATCTCATTGAAATCTGAATCATGCATAAAAATGTCATTATTACAATTAGTTTTTGGTTTCTATGCTAAAGTATTTAATAAAATAACTGAAAGTGCAGCTACGTCTCACTGAAGAAAAACCCAAGCATACTTGCACAGAAACTCAGCTGCATGCATACAGTATATATGCATGCAACTATATATATATATATATATATATATATATATATATATATATATATACACAGTCAGAGATCCTACCTGTTGCTACTATTAAAGATGCGCAAATGTCTTTCTTCCAGGTTCGTAACGTGAGAGATCAAAAACTAGTCCGCAGTTAAATCCACCAAACTTTAATAATAATTCGGGGATCAGACAGAGAAGATGCTCACAAGGATTCAGTCTGATCTGGTATATTTTCTGATTACTCACAGTGATATAGATTCTAGCCACGTCCTTAAGCTGTAAAACAAACTTCTTCTGGAACATTACCGCCACGTCTGCCTGCATAACTAATGACTTTGAGTTACTTTTAACAGTTTCGGTTCTATGAGTCATACTTCCTAATAAGGAGTTGTTACTTCCAGTCCAGGTGGCGAAACCTGAAACCTACATAATCTCTGTCTTTGGTCAGCCTGACCAGTGCAGGAATGTGGCACATAATATTCCAGAGCAGACAGAGCCATACTCTGATACAGCATGATACTATGATCTGATACTACTACAGCAGATCATACTCAGTTAATTAATATAAGCTTCTATACCTGCTAACATGTTGTAATAACAGAATAAAGGTGATCCCTGACAGTACACACTACCCACACCATGAAATTTCATGAGCAGCAGGATTCTGTCAGACACCTGGTTTCAACATAAATACATGTTAACGGTGTCGGAACATGACTGATTGATAAAGTTCAAGCGGCAGCACCTGCGGACATCTGTTCAAGCTAAACAGATGTTTTCAGCAGCTGGCTTTACATCAGCTACAGTAGAAGACAGCGAGTACTCAACCCTCAGCATAAAGTAATGCACTGAATGAGAGAAATAAACACAGAGAGAAGAAATACATGAGATTTAATGGTAAAAACTCTTACTCATGTGACAAAGAAAAATGTAAACTAAGTCAAAATCCAAATCGGCAGGTTGTTGGAAACCACATTTGAAACATATTGTTATCAGAAATCAGAGTTTCCCTCAGTGTATTATAAGCCTGGCGGGCCACCAGGCTTTAAATATGCCCCCACCAGGTCTAGTACTGTTGATTTATTAGGTTATTATTTATTAGGTTTCTTTTAATGACTGCCTTTTTTAAAAAAAAGACTTTATAGTTGGCCTGGACAAAGGTGTTAATATTACAGTCTTCCAAAAATGCATAACTATCAGAAGATATTTTCAAATTTCCTGTCAACTTTAAACATTTAAACTCAAAAACATGGCGGCCGGCTGGATGACTGCCGTAGCGCCCTGAGCACTGGGCTTAGCAAGTTTTCTGGGGGAAACCCTGGAAATGATAAATTAAACACTGCGTCATAAAATAAAGTCAACAAATGAAGCCTTTCCATATTGTTGGAAGTTGTGAAAAAAGCCAGATCCGATGTTAATATCCTGTTTGAAGAAAGCCATGAAATTTTCCCAACAAAACCTGACAGATAAAAACTTTTTGTGGCTTACTAAGACTACAGTAGGTCATTGAATACTAATTCAGTGGCCATGTAACCATCTCGTTACCATTCTGCCTGTCCTCTTCACTACCCTGCCAAAGATTTATTATTTCTCACTCATATTTCTCTAATCTAAAGAATCCTTCACTCTACAGTTCCTGTTCTCTGTGAGGTTTCTTTTTTTTTTTCTTTAGTTGTTCTCCCTTCAAATGATTCACCACTCACACAGCTACACATTGATGAAAAAATGGGGAGAAATGTCTAACTCCTTCATTTCCTTTGGCACATTTTATGTGATATTGTGTTTACATTTAACTGCTGAATTAACACAAGGTTTACACAAATTAGTTTGTATGTGTTGTTAAAAAAACACGGAAAATTCAACACAAAAATTTCAACCCCTGAGAAAAATAAAACGTCTTGTTTTGTTCAACAGATCATTCTAGATTTTCTTCTGCATGAGACGGTATCTTTTATTTATTGAGCGACTTAAGGTTACTTTTGGCTCAAATTGACTATTAGAAAAACCCTCAAGCTTTTCTAATAGTGTGTATCTCAGTATGCGCTACTAAATAACAGCTTTTAAAATCTTGCAGCTTTTCTGCCTCTGGGTGTTAGAGCTGTTTCAATCAAACTGCTTATTCACCCAAATGAAAGGACTCAGGAATTGTATGCAGTGCCTATTTGAAAAATTTTGCTTCTCAAAACATTGCTTTTTGTTGTTGTTGTTGTTTCTGCACAGGCTTTTAGTGGCAAAGAATAAGGCAGTAATCAAGAAGGGGAAGGATTTGATGGCAGCAGAGATGAGACTGAAGTGACTAAGAGAAGCTAAAGTTGCTTTAGGGCTGAATCTTGCACGGAGACAGACTAAAACCTCTCGGCTTGCAAGCCGCCAGCAATCCCCAACTGCACACCCCACTGACAGCAAGTCGAACCGAGACACAATAAGTAGAAACTCTGTCCAACTGTGCTGCAGGGGAAGGGGCTACGTTCAAACCAGCACCTGGGGGAGACTCCCAAAGGGGGTACAAGAGCATCATCCACCCTGCTTTTCCCCATAATGTCTTCTGCCACAAGTACCCATCAGTCAGTCGCAGCTCCTGCTCCTTGCCGGTGTGCCTAACCACCCACACACCCTGTCACACAGTCGCTCGCTGTTCCAGTTAAAACGCAGACAGCCAAACAAAATCAATCTTTACTCAGTCTCTAGCTTTAATAAAGCCTGTTGTTTCTTATTGACTCTGACATGATCAGCTGCCACACAATTTCACATAGAGCTAACCCCGGCTTCAGGTCTACCTCCGTGCCTATCGCTTACACACACACACACACACACACACACAAACACGCACAGACAGCATCGGTAAGCAGCGAGAGCAAACGTCTGACTGAATCATCATGGGACTGTCAGACCCACAATTTGCATGCCTTCATTTTTTTTTTCTTTTTTATATTTATTTGAAACTCTTTGAACTTTCCACACACATATGCGGCACACACAACATGGTAATGTGCAGAAATCTTGTGCCGCATGAAGAATCTGAAAACCTTCCCAGAGGTGAAACTTTCTAACAGTTCTTGAAATAAACCCTTTTAGCACCCCACGGTCTGTTGGGCTGCTGGTCTGTCAGAACTCTCACACAGAGTGGTGGGGCTCTTGGCATTCACTTCCCTGTGGGGATCTGAGTCAATACAAACCTCTTAAAACTCCAAATGCTGTGTGTGTTTCTTCGCATGAGCCCGCTTGTGTGTGTTCCAGATGGAAAAATAAGGGGAGGGTGGCAGCCACAATTCAATAGCAATTTTATCCATCTCTGGGTAGTTATCTACATGACATCGTGTTATTCTGAGAAGCATTAGTTAGAAATGCGTACACAGGTAGGAGCATAGCATTAGAGTGAAACAGCCTCGCAGGTGCATATGTGTGCGTGCGCTTGTGTTTGTATGTGCTGAAGGTAATCATGGTGTGCTTAGGCAGAGTCCCACCCCGTCAGGGCCCAGCCTCTCAGCACCATCCATCATAGTGTGGCTGCTAATGATACCAATACATACAGCAGCACACAGCGACTGGAAACCAGGGGAGAGGTGTGTGGAAAGGGAAGAAAAAATGAGGAGCACAGAGGATGAGTTAGAGAAAAAAAAAAGAGTTTAGAGAAAGGTACAACAGATAACTGGAAACAAGAGAAAAATAAACTTCAGTATGCAAGGTTTAACATATTTAAATTTTTAGAACGATTACTTGCCATGTCGTGCAACTAGAAATGCACCAAAAAAAATTAAAAATAAATAAATCAGCTGGTAACCCAAATCAATTATTTGTCTGTAATTGGCTAGTCAGAACTATGAAATGGGTGAACGCACCATGACAAGCACTTTCAGGTTTTGCTGAAAACTCTCTTCTGTGTTGAAATGCTAACTGAGTGAGGAAGACTTAGGAGACTTAGGAAGCCATCCTCGGTTTCAGGGTTTTAAAGTCAGACAAAGAATTACATGCGTCCATCATGTTCTGAAAAATGATTGGAGGGATTCAATTTGAGACGATATCAGGAAGCTGACGTTAGTTAGCCAGTTTCATCTCTTTTTCAATTTTGTCAATCCTGGAGCATGCTGAATTAGGAAATGTGAGGGTTTTGGAAAGATACTTAGAACTGCTAACTGCGTCATACAAGCTTATGCTAAGAAATAAGCCACCAAAGAACTTAAAATGTCAACTCCTGCTTGTTTTGAAACACTAGTCAGATCCTGTTTAGGTGCAGAGCTGTGTAACACTGACGAACATTTATAACAGTTTAAGACTCTTTCGATGTCACAATAAAATCACTGCAAAATCAATCAATCGGTATCAGCAACAAAATTTCTGATTACTGCACCTCTAACGCCAACATCAATATGCATTTGGACAGGAGAGCTGGAGAGAGAGGAGGAACCCTGGGAGGGGTGTGCAAGGGCTGAAAGACCGAACGCAACCAGCATGAAGAGGAAAGGAAATGCACCGTCACAAGCTGAGTGGAAATGTGACGCTGTGACTGGAGTGGGCAATCTGATTTCCTGGTTCTTTACTCCAAGCACACAGCGAATCGCAATCTCACAAAAACGCACATTGCCAACTAATGAATAAATGCACTAAAAACTAAGAGTACTCTGAGTGAACTATTTTTGCAATCCTGGAGAAGAGAGCCTGCTGCCACGACCGGTGACTTGATGAGGCACAATTGTGCAACATTTGAACACTGAAGTCCTTTCATTTCATGACTGCCACGCTAATTCTGAAAGTCTTCAGTCAGCAAGATGAAAAGAGGATAACATTTAGCAGGAACAGTAGAGGAGTTAATATTTATAAAACAGCAGCTCTAAAACGAGCTTTTCATCTGCTTGAATGTGGTTAAACATAAAACATGCCTAATTCATATTCAGCTCCTGCAAGAGCAGAGGAAGTAAATGTGTCAGTATGGGAGTATCTTACAGAAGGAAATATCTGGGCTGAGGAATTACTTTGAATGTGTTTATTTAAAACAAAACAAAACAAAAAAAAACATCTGAAACATAAAATATTAACACTCTTAAATAGGGATTTTGTAACATCATGTTTTAAGAATACAACACATGGAATGTAGTGGCATATTTTTCAATGATAAAACTCACCCTTACAGAAACATGTTGATCTGAGATAGCAGGCAACTTTACTGTCAGGTCAACGCCTTTTAACGCGCCAGAGCAAATTATTTAAATTAGTTTCATTTGAAAACTGTGGATAAAACAGTTTGGAAGTATTTCAGATATTTAAAACAAAAAGAAAAATCAATAATTATCGTTTCTCAGCCATGTTGTTCAGTCCTAGACTGCAGCAAGCAATCGTTTCTCAATAAGTTGAGAATCTACTCTCAGTAGTTCTCAATGCCTTTGTAAGAGGAAAAGTGTATAAAACAAGGGGCAAACTAGCCTTAAAAAAGTCATAAAAATCCATCAATAAAATCTTGTTTTAGCTGGAGGTAGAACTGTGTATGCTGCAGCATCAGATGGTGAGGAAAAGGCAACGCTGAAGCTCTACTTACTCGCAACATTATCTTCCACCCTCTTTATTAAACACTATTTACTGCTGGCAAGCCAATGACTACAATCACATGTGCAAAAAAGAAAAGTATTTTTTTTTAGTCTCATTAAGGAAACATCTTGATCAACCCAGACCTCCAGCATGAGAGGAAAAACCTGGAGAGGATCTTCTCATTATACGCCACAATTTTATATTTAAATTCCTCGAGCAAGATGTGGGCCAGTTGAGCGTTTAAATTAGCCTATCAGATGCCTCCAACAGCCAAGGGAAAATTCTGAATTATATGCTAATAGACATCAGATTATGATTTATAGCTTGGGGCACCTAACCAGCTTCACTCACTCCCACACACTGATGCCTTTTATTCAATGATTACAGAGGACAAAATGATGATGGTAGATCTCAAGAGCGGAGAGGGCTTTGGAGAACCTTAGCATGCCTTGACAAGACAAGCATTGGGGGAGATGCTTAATGTGTAAAGCTGAATTTGACAGTGAGATTAAATAAAAAAGATGTGGATATGTCTGAAGTTGTACAATGAGGGAGTAGTATCTTCTCAAGGGAGAAGGAAGTCCTCTTTTTTCCTCTGCCCTACTTCTTTCTCAGCAGCTCTGCTGTCGTCGCGGAACAACGCAAACAGGTGCAGCACCTCTGACCTCAAACTCCCCACCTCAATCTCTTCCATTGCGATCTCCCCGAACGTCTCCATGAAAAATGTGATTCCACCCGCTTCCTTTGTCTCCCTTCCCCTCCCCACTTCTGTGTTGCTTTCTCTGATTGCCCATCTTTCTTCATTGCTCTGCCTTGCCTCTCTCCCAGGGCTTCCCATCTGTACCGTAACAGGTGTGCTGCGTATATGACTGATGTGTTTGTTACCTGTAGCGCTGCCTGCAGCCACAGCCTGCATTGAGTATAGCTACTTCTGCCTATCTGGCTCCCGACTTACTCGCTACTGCTCCCGTCTCCTTGTCCTCCTTCCCTGTTGACTGTTTCAGATGCCAACAAGAGAGAAGAGTAGCGGCGGAGTGTTTTAGGGAAGCAGCAAGCAAGCTGTTATGCATTTGTACTGCGTCTGAATGAGCCTTTACCAGCCGTGCTGGGGCGGTGTTTTCAGTTTGGCTAATTAGTCCCACCAGCCTACGAGTTTGCATACACACATTAGGCCATATGGGTGCGTGTATGTGTGTGTGTGTGTGTGGCCCGATGGCCCATCTTATTAGTCTCACAGGTGAGTGATTAAATGCTCTGCAACACCTGGACGTGTTCCTCCTTCCATTTCTGAGGATTGTAAATATTCACAGCTATACACACCTCAGTACTTTTCCGGATCAATCCCCACATACAAACACCGAGGCTGCATGTCGGGAAACTTTTTGATAGGGAACTACTGCTGGCTCCTCTACTGTGAATATGTTTCAGAAAGTTAAATTAAGACCCAAAACGTGACAGAATAATCGCAGCACCATATCGCACGTTTCCCCACATCATGATGACCCTTCTGCTCACAAACGATGAGGGGGCAAAGTGACCGGCGTGAGATATAGAAGGCCATTTTGCCCCTTTGCAACGTAAACTTTTGCAGTTCCCAAGCAGATGAAACCTGTTTCTATCTGCATTTTTGTGCATACCCTGGGATGCTGGACGCCAAGCATGGGTTCATTTATACCCAGCAGTGACATACTTAATTTCTTCTGTCACAGACAATTAAATGAAATACATTTCTATAATCTACAGTAGAGGCCTGAAATCTTTACAAACCAAAAAAAAGCCATTTTCCCTTCAGTCCACCTCAATAAAACAAATTTAGAATCACAAATATTACATGACTTTTGGAGAAGAGACAACTATTTTATTTCTATTTTCAGAAAAATGTTTTGAATACATTTTCTTTAAATGTTGATATTTTTGGAAAAAAATGAACTATCATTTTCAACATGGTGACAGATCTAAATATTATTTAAATTAAATAATATTATTTAACTAATTTAACTGTGTTGAAATTGAGTGAAGTTTATTGTCACTCAATTTCAACACAGTTATTGCATGAAAAAAAAAAACAGCATTTGTTATTATATTTGTATTAAAAAACATTACCTGGTACTTTATCATATCAAGATTAGCTGGCAAAGTGGGAAGTAACCTGTGACCCTGTGTCAACCTAATATGTAAGCAGAGCATTAACTAGGGATGCACAGATCAGTCTGCTCCGATTTCCTTAATTTTGGGTGATCGTGATTGGCCGACGCTTAATGTGAAACCAACCTTATCCACTGATCTCATCTCCCTCCACAAAAATCAGCCATTGTCCCTTTTAGCTCTGCTGTGAGGGAGAGCAAACCAACAGAAAACAACTGTATTGTTCTATGTTTTTTAGTAAAATAAGAGTGGCACAATGAAAGTGTATTGTGACATTATAATACACGACAGTGTCAGTTACATATATATATATAAAATTTGGTGTCAGGGTTTTCAAAGTTCAGTGATCAACCAGAAAACTGCAATCGGTGCACCCCTAGCCTCTACATCAGATATCATATATCCATCCAGTGCTTCATCTTTTAGATAAACAAGCAGGTAAGAAAACAGGAAAACACTACAGAGCATTCCACTGCAGTCGGTGAATGATTTAGCAATGCTGTTGAAAACATGAGCAGTGGTGCAGCACCACCTGTACTCATTCTGTACATTTTCAGTGCAGACATTTCAGAGTAAATATGGAGTCTTTGCAAGAAAACGAATGCTGATGTGCAGAGATAAAATGTAAAATTAAGCGTAAATTTGAAAAAGTAGCAAATGAAAACCAAACAGTATGGATAGCACAAAGTAACTCAGCTGCCTGGAGCACCAAAGAGCCTTTGACTAGCAATTCAGGCCAGGTCAAAGCCGTAAAAATGTCTTTAGAAAGTCAGTAGTTGCTATACCGTTTCTCATTATCAGGTTAAAAAGTCATTTTCATAAAAAAAAACCCCAAAAACCCGCAATGACAAGATACACAATATACTTAATGATATTTGCAAACCCAAAAGTGACACAAAACATGTTGGGATTGTTACTTCTGCAGTTTTAAAATTTTTCATTTACTCTTGGTTCCATGACTGAGTCAATAAATGTAAACACATTTAAAATTTAGATAAAATGCAGCTGCTGTGTTCTGTTTAGTGCTACAACTGCTCTACTTATAGAACTGATGGGCTAATGGAGAAACTTTGTCTTCAGAGCAATATTTGTGCTTGTGAAAGACCCATGTCCAGTTCCTTCTCATCAGCATTTTAACCAGCAAACATCACCACAAAACAATGAGCAAATACAACTGCAATTCTCCATTAACTTGGTCTACATGAAGATATTACAACTTGACAAGACAGAGGATGTTTGAATTAAAAATGATTGGTTTCATAAGTTATTACTGACTCTAATAGTGCCAATAAATATAATGTGGGTGTGTCAGCTGCGGCTTGGAAAAATGGCTAACAAGCAAACACTTTAACCCTTAACCTCAGTTGGGCATTTATGTCAGAGTCCTTGCACTAAACAGTGACTTCTGGCTAGTCCCAGTGGTCAAAATAGCATTTTAGCTCATTTTTCTCTCTCTCTCTCTCTCTCTGTGTGTTTGTGTGTTAGGAAGATAAATGAGGGCCAGATGGTTTGTTTAATATAAATTCTATAATGACTGTGAGGAAAGTTTTGAGACATAACGATAGAGTAATAATCTCAGGCACCTGTAGCTTCAGAAACACACCTGGGAGTGTTTTCATTTTCCTAACTCAATGCTCATTCATGCACCTCACACTCAGTTTGCAATAGAAGCTTTACTTAACACTCGCTGTGCACAACTAGGTATGCTCGCTAGTTCTCACGAGACGGTGCTCTAGTAAATGTTCTCATCAGTTCTCGTCATTTCATAATTTATTAGCTTCCTGTTTTAAATGGTGGTAAGCAGGCTCTGATCTCATTTGCTCACAAGTTGAATATAAATGACCTGGCTGTCTGTGCAGGAAGCAAGCCGCATGGAAGATTTTCAAAATAAATTTAAAGAAATAATTATTTTATCCTTTTGAAAACACAAAGTGCAAAGAAGGATCTCTTTAAAAGTCACTAAAGCAACAAACCAGCTATTCACAGGAATTGGCCAATTTTCAAGTTAATTGGCTTTGATAAGAAATGATCAGTTTAGAAATTCTATATATTTTTTTTAGTCAGAAAACAACAATCATTAGTACAGATGTTATGGTTAACTGAAGAGGATTCAAAGTTAACTAGTTTTTTCAGTAACTGTAAGCTGTTTAAAATTAAATTGTACAAAGTACAAAAGTTATAAGATATGAAAAAAAAATGGGTTTAAAACAATGACAAAATGATTAGAGTTCATGACTGTTTTTCCCGTTTTGTCCTGGCATCTTATCGCAGCGATTAGCATGATTAGCACGTGATAGGATTAGCATCTGATGGGATGCAAAATGCCACTACATTTGGAAGATTAGGAAACTTACTGCAACATTAAATACAAGGATTTACTTGAATGGGGAAAAACGTGTGACTGTGAGGAAAGGAAGGAGAAAGTCCTTTGGGAGACTGCTGGGGTTACAGGTTTGGAGGAATGGCATTATTGCCCGTGTTACTCTCAAACACAAAGCTAGAGGTACCCAAGCATGTAATCAATTTAACACCTAAAGTCACAGTATGAGACTGCATGTTGTGCAGAAAACCCATGGAGGAGAAACAGGATCACCTTCCCTCTTATTTAATAAACCATGTAGGCAGCAGCAGGGCAGTCGTATGGTCAGGAGCATGTTTCTGCAGGGATTTTATTACAGCGTTTGTGTTCCTGAGGGCTGACGTTTGATGAAAATCACCAGCGTGGGTAAGAAATTGCAGAGGTCGATCAACTCTCACGAGGAGATTTGGAGGAAGGGTTGCTCACCTGACAGATAGCATGAGCTTCAAATTCTCTTTTTAGTCCAAATTCCCATTCATCCCTCTGATCTCTGTTTATCAGAGAAGTGATTCCTAAATTGTTCTCCCATGAGAGCTGTGGTTCAAGGCAGAGTGAACGAGCGGCAGTAAGAAGTCACTCGAGGCGGCAATTCGCAGCAAATGCCAAAGTACGAGTCTGTTTTCTCTGGGCGACCGGAGACTCTCTAGAGACAGCAGCCAGAGAAAGGTGAGACAAAAGTCTCATCAGCGGCTTAAGAACCAATTCAGCGCTCACACAAACAAAGGAGGCTGCAGGTGAAGACTGGGCTGGGTGAGCAGAGCAGATCACATGAGCTAATAACACAGCCGGACTCAGTGAGGCTCACCAGGTAATCACAACCATTGCTCACCTCACCTCTCGCCATCTCCCACTTCCTGCTGCTCCTTCATTTCTCCCTCTAAGCCACATTGAGATGGAAATTTTTTTTTTTTTTTTTTTCATGTGACATCTCGCTCTTTTATTGGTGCTTTACGTTCTACCCACGGGTCACTTGCATTCATACGAGATGTTTTATGAAATGAAACAACAGTTTAAAGAAGCTAAGCTTGAAAAAGGCTTGAGGGATGAAATGACTATTCAGCACAGGGAAAATATAGAGTGTGTGACCCTTCGTTAAGTGTTTTGATCTCTCGCTGTGCAGTATGTTTTTTTATATAAAACCAGAGAAACTAGAAACTGTATTTTTTAATAGAAATATTATTTTTTAATATTCCATACTTATTGATCGCCTGATATCTTGTTGCAATTAGACCAAAAGAAAAAGTGAATTAGGCGTGTTTCCATCTTCTGGTTTGAAGTGAACCAACCAGGCTTCTCAGAGCGTAATTTCGTCAGATGTTGATGATGAGCATGGCTGCAATAATCAGGAAGTAGTTCCCAAACCAGAATGGAGCACACATCTCAGAGAATATAGGAGAGGTTTTCAGGAATTTGTTGGAACTTATCAGGCAAGTTGTAATTATTCTGTGATCTCAACTAGTGTTAGGATTGTTACATGCTGTCTGGAGCAATAGAGAGAGAACAGGAAAGAAATACATGATCAGTCATGTGAGGTAAATGTTCAATATGTCTGAACTTATTTTACCAAATGTGTTTCCACCTTTCCTTTAGCATGTCAACTCTTTTTCAGATAATTTTCTTCAATGTTCAATAGGTGGCAGACTTCATTAAATCTCTGGTGAATCTCATCCTCATAATCTTTATTAAAAAAGGGGAAAAGTTCTGAATAACAAACATTAGGTAAATTAATAAAGAATATTCATTTTCTACAACTGATAAAAAAGCAGAACGGTTTATGGAGAATGAACTGTTCGACTCAAGCACTGACTTTTGACAGCTGATGCCAACCCAGAAAGAGTAAATGTTGCTCTGTAATTCCTAAGATTTTCAGATATTAATTAAAAAAAACTGAGGCAGACACTTCTTGAGGTTTACAAACATGGCCCGGAGACGGAGTTTTAAAAAAACATTGATTTGACGTTGAAACCAGAAAAATTATTAATGAAATTATCATTTTAAAAATAAACTCAATACAACTTCTGGACTAGATGTGTTTGCAACATTGGGATTCTGACTCATCGCTTAAAATAACTTTTAAAAAATCAGTACGCAAGTTAATATTAGTTAATAAAATGTTGTGATTATTGAGAGAAACTGGTAGCTATTATCACTAGGCAGTGAAGTTTAGTTGCTAACAGTAAATGTCAGCCACAAAACCTTGACGGCTGCATCTCTTCTCATTATTGGGCGTTTTGGCTCTGGTAGTTTCTGCACAGGACATTACTGGTTCACCACGACTTCAGTCAAAGACAACGTTACTCAATTCTGTCCAAATTCTTACTTAGAACCACTAAAATAAACATACCAGGCACCTCCAACTTTGCTACACAAGAGAATCTCCTCTACTTCATTTGCTGCAACAGTCAAATTAAGTTCAACTTTTTTAAATTTGCTGGCTTAAGAAAACAGTCCCAAGGCCAAAAGGCCTTTGCAAACATCCTCTCTCATTCCCATTTGTAGTCAGAATAACTTAATGTAGTTTTAAGCTGCTTTTGCTTTACATGAATAAATAGCTGAGGCAAATTTTCATTTCCTGTAAATGCCTCTCAACTAAATACATACTTAAACTTTAAATCTCTAAAGCCAAATCTCGCACACAAAGCCACATTAAGTGGCTCTGGGATGATCTGAGCTGGAAATTTGGAGCAGTTCAGAGAGGACTTCTGCATTTGATCTCTATTTCGAATGTGTATTTATGCATCTGCTGGTCAAATCCTCTTACACGCCTGCCTGTAAACAACATTAACAAATGGAAGGAAGACTCTGGGGAGGTGCTGTAGAAGAACATCATTGTATATTACAGAATTAACAAGCTTTCGTTATAAAATCCTTTTTATTGTCCTAAGCTGAGCTTTAGACAAGGTGTGTGAAAGCTTCAGGGCATTATTTGACAGCGGAGGCATCTCTCCAGGCCAAAACTGGCAATAAATTAACTTTTAACATTTAATCCGAGACTGTAAAACTGGTAGAAAATGATCGTCTACTGCAAAAGAAGAAATGGAGTTTTTGATAGTGTGGTGGTAAGAATCTGCTTCCGGGCTCTTACTTTATTTAAATTTGCTTGAGGCCAGAGATTAAAGCAGAGCTGTATCCTATATCATGTTTTTTTTTCTTTTTTTTGGTACGTCATAATGAAAATCTGCACCTTCAACTGCATCGTCTTTACCCTCTCCACCGGGCCGTGTGCCCCTGGCTGTGCTCTCCACATCTCTCTGTGACACATGCATTTTCTATGGTTGCAACGCTAACTGCATGCAGTGTGTCTGCGTGTGTGTGCTAGCTCCTGTCTATGACTGTTGTCCCAAAGCCGTCATATTCCTGAGCGCCGGCGGTGTGATGGTCACACGTCTGTCATGAGGTGCTGCAGGCAGTAGTTGGGGATATCTAGAGCACTTTGGATCAAACTGCAGCAGCAGTCAAAGCCCAAACTATATCTTTACCCAACCTGAGCTTCAAGACAACCCGAGCAGACAGTTCAAACGGGACTGGCTCAAGATGATGACTGTTTATCTGGTGCAAGGGAATGCTCAACAACTTAAAACAAAAAAAAAAAAATAGAAATGTAAAAAAGATTTTTTTTTTTGAGAAGCACATAATATGCGCGTATAATGAGCAAAGCACAGTCTGGGGGGTGACAAGAGACATATATTACAAAAATATTACAATCTTCTTAATTATGAGCCTCTGCTTTCAGAATGCAATCTGTTCATTACACGCCCAGTGAAGTTTGAGCCCTTTTCCAATTTAAATGTGTTGTTACCACTCAACACACTGAGAAAAAAACTGATTAAATATGGCAATCGATTTAAGGACTTAAGACAGACATTTCTACTTTCTGAATTATTTTGAGGATCGAGCCTATCACCTCAAATTTTGAGCAGCTCAGATTCTGGTTGTTAAATAAAATATGAATGAAGCATTTATCATAAAGTGTTTCAGGTTGAACTTGTTTTAAAGGCCATTAGTTAAATTAAAACTCAAACAATGGTAAATTCAATTTAAAAAAATACTTTATTAACCCGAAAGTGAAAATTAGTAGAAGGTCACCCGGACAAATTTGGTGAAAATGGAAAAATTTGTCATGGCTTCACAACTAAAGACGGGGAAATTATCGGTCTGATAAAGTTTTAAAGCTAGAGTCGGCAAACTAAAAGCAGCATGTGTGCAAAGTAGCAAACTACAGGCTGGATAACGGAGCAGATGGCAGCCAGCTACTGTCAGGTTGCTATACTGTTGCTATTTTAGAGAGAGACATGGCAAGAAGGTGGAAGATTTTTCACACCAAATGAAAACTAGTGCCATGTTTAGCATCTATGTATGAAACTTAAAAATCACGAAAAAAGTTTCAAACATGTTAGAACTAAACTAGTCAATATATTACAAGGTTTCCCCCAGAAAACTTGCTAAGTTCAGTGGTTGGGCTCTCAGCAGTCATTCATCCAGCGGCCCGCAGTGTTTTTGAGTTAGAAAATATTTAACATTGACAGGAAATTTGAAAATATCACTTGAATTTGAATATCACAATGTGTTATTGGAAGATTAATATCTGGACATTAGCTATAAAGTCTTAAAAATGCAAACATTTAATAAAAACCCAAATAAATAAGCAATGCTAAGCCTGGTGGGGGCACAAGTAAAGCCTGGTGGCCCGCCAGGCTTATAATACACTGGGGGAAACCCTGAATTACATAATAACTTCTTGTCTGCTCTACATTAAAGCAATGAGATAATGTTATACATTCTTGGAATTTTCATGTGCACTATGAAACCTGCTAATTCACATCATAAAGATCAATAATGACAAGCTTCCCAGTGACAGCTTTCCATATACTATAGCGGGACTATATTTAGTCCCACCTATTTTTAAAATAATTCCAGCAGCTTGTTGATTATCTTAAGCCCACCTGAAACCACACACACACACACACACACACACGCACACACACACGCACACCCTCTCTCTCTCTCTTCGCCTCTGGTTGCTGCTGCAGCCAAAGCCATTCAGTTCTGCACAGCAGGTCCAGGAAATGGCTTATAGAGATGCTGACTGAAAATCTGAAGGCCTGCATTCAAATCTGCTCCTCTCACCTCTCTGGATGCGTGGTGATGTGTGTGTGGCCTTGTGTGGGTGTGAACCAACAAGGGCATAATGTGAAAAGAAAGCCAGCGTCCATTTTTTCCCCACCCCGACTCACAGGTGTTCATGTATGTGTGCGAGCGTGTTCTTGAACGTGACGAGTCAGCATGGAGGACAAACGACTCGTGCTGAGCAGCGAAATGGCCACTCGGAGCTCTGCCACCCTGAGAGGCTTTAGTTATCACTCACCTCAACTGAGCTGCATCTTCTTTGCATTAAAATAAAATAAAATAAAAAAAGGATTCCTGCTTTTATCATTTTTATGTTTCCACCTTAACTGAACTTCATCTTGCTTTATGGGCTGAGCAGATTTCGTGACCCGTGAAACCGCATAACCTTCTTTCTGTGATCTCGAACGTGGCTTCTGCGACACCGAAGCACCGTGGCGCTCTGAGCACAAATGTTTGAGAATGCATAGGAGCATCTCTGCGGAGACGAACTGCATGTGTCTCATGGGTGAAGTGTGTGTTTGAGGGTCTGACCTTTCCAGGTCGCTTTTGAACATCCAGCCAATCCTGTGAGCCAGATAAGAAAAACTCCAAAAAAATAAAAAAATAAATAAAACAAAAGTCATGGGTCAGGTGCTCAAAAGAAGGCAGCGTATGTCATGGTTCAACTCAAGCATTCGTGTCCTCAGTCCTGGACAAACACGCAACTCCTTCAAGGCCACCAAACCCAGTTGGATGGACTTGCAAGAGAACTTTCATCAATTTATTTTACTGCACTTTTATGACAAACCAACACAAGCTCACACGTATGACTCCATTTTTTTTTTTGCGCAAATAAAAACATGAGATATGTGCCACTACAATTTTTTTTCACATCCCTTACAATTTTCCGACCAAATCTGACCCCACAGCATGATGCTGCCACCCCTGTGTGGGGGCATGCTTAGGGAGATGAGCCTCTTTGATTCCTTTTCTAAACTCTCAGGCTTGACTTTGGTGCGTTCGGTTGCTCATACTGAAAGTAACAAAGAGAGACGGAGGGAAAAAAAGGAAAGAATCGCAGAACGTTAAGAAGACATTAGAAAGCAACAAAGAAGCAGAGGCTGAGAAAATTCCTGAGGGAGAATAAGTTTGGGAAAAATAAAAGACGACGAAATCCTCTGAGGAAAACATCTATCCGTTCCCGTCTTCATCCGCTTCTTTCTCTTACTTTGTTGGCTTCTAACAGTGAGGGTGGAAATCAGACGAGCTGCTCCACAGGGAGGAGCGGCTTACAACCACCAGAAGAAGAAGAAAAAATAAATAAAAAAAGACTCGGCCCAATCCCATTCTGCCTCCGACTTATATACATATCCAATATCTATTGTGTTTGACAAAAGAATACAGTGTGAAAGGAGACAGCTCTGCTTCTTTGATCATCACCACGCAAAAGACAAAGAAAACATATTACAATGTCATTTGTAAAGCTTTGTTTGTCATTCTCTCTCAGGCACCGAAAATGTCACAAGGAGCGTGTAATACTGCTGAGATGTGCTGAAGAACGACACAGGACGCTGAGCAGCGTGCGTGTGTGTGTGGTTCGAAGGAGGAGGGTGGTCTGACTTCTTGACTTCTGAGGAAATTAGAATGTGAAGCGTTGAATTAATTGAAGTGTTAATGTGCTGCGCTTGCTTCTGCATGCGCATACATCTCTACCTCCTGAAAATGCCTCGACTAGAGTGCTTTTGTTTACTGTGGAAACTCATTAACGGTGTGAAGACCTCTGTGATTTTGCCCCAAAGTGCCACTCGCCGGAAGATGCACGGGTTGCTGGGTAGGTGGATGGTGGGATTATATGGGATTATGCGTGATTATGGCGATGTGGCATGGTAAACATGGTGGTGAGTTGAGGGAGTTTTTGTTTTATACAAAAACTCAGTTTTTGATTTATACAAAAACTCAGTTTTTGAACATAGATTTTTTTTTGTTTTATGTTTGCAAAAGTTCAATCAACATGCCTTTGCACACCACTAATGTCAACAGATCCTAATCTGAGTCTGAACAGATTAGGTTTTCTGAAAAAGATGCAAACTCTAAAGCGATATTAGCTCCTTTATGAATGTTCAGCAGACATTCCTGGTAATCATCAACAGGTAATCATGCTAGCTTCAAAGGGCAAATACATCATAGCTAAGGTTGAAAAAAAATGCACCCATGTTTAGTCGAGTGATTATTTATTTCAAGAGATGCTTAATTTCCTTCACAGTAAATAATAAGGTATTCAATATACACCGACGTAGTCCCAACAGTCTGTGAAGATATTCCTGATGCCAATTATATCTAAGAAAATGTCAGCCATAAGCACAGACACACAAACTTGCAGAGGAAGTGGATCAATGGAAAGGGCAGCCAGCCAAGAGCCACTCAATTCTTCTTATTCCCTCTGTGTTTAACAGGAATTTCTGAAAAATACCGATACTTTTCTTGTTACAGCAAGTTTAGAATACAGCAGACAGCAAAGCAAAAGTGCACCGTGTTGTTCTACTGTCTGAAGAACCAGCTGCATTTATGGCCACATCAGGTCAGGTGGACTTAAACACAAATGCAAGCCACACTTTTGGATGGTAGAAAGTCTGAAAACGATGTGTAAAAATCCAACATTTCAGCAGTGCTGCACATTGGAGAACACGAAACCGCTTGTATGAAATTGTCCTCCATGTAGAGGTGAATTCAGCGCTGCTCATTCGAGGGTCAGAGCGTCACTGCGTCCACCTGTGGCCGAACTCTGAGGCCACAAGTGGACAGGCAGGCATTTTCACACATGTTCTTCTGCAAATACGGAGGACAGTTTTGCATAAAAGTGAAGCAGAGAAAGTCAAAGATGAATTTACAGCTACTTTAAACCTAAAAAGACAGACTATTTCTTGAACTGGGGCCAAAACAACTTTACATATATATGTTCTAACTTAATTTGACATCACTGACAGAATAAAAGAAAAATTACAACTTTGTTTCTCCACCTCCAGATCATAACATTTGTAATCGTTAGCTTAACTTCCAAATTTTAATTTGACTGCAGCTGCCTGCTCATTGTTTTCACCACAGCATTTTTGAAGAACGCCGCTGAGACACAGCCGCTCTCTCATTGAGCAGGTGACTTGAATAGGCTGTCAATTTATTTTAGTGTTGAATTGTATCCATAGCAACAAGTGTCACTAGGGTGCCAGAGCCAAAAAAAAAAAAAAAAAAACGGCAGCCGGGCTACAATTATGAGACTGCAGTCAAACTTGTGTTTTGTTATGAGAAGAATTGCACCACTCGGCTCTTTATCATCAACCGTTTGTGTTGCAACAAAATAAAATCAGTGAGTGTTGTCTAGTTAAAAATTCATTCAAAGTGTATTGTCCTGCATATTTCCTTGGTCTGTGTTCTACAAACTAAAGAATCAGAGCCAATTAAACTGAACTAGAAAGAAAGCAGCCACGCACGCCCACAGGATGGTCAGGATTTAAGGGAATGAAGCTCGTTAAAAGGCCTGAACACTCAGAGACGGTCAGAGAAGTTTCTGTGCGGTCTGTGATAGCAAAGGCGAACCATATAAAATAAAATTTCAAGATAAATATGTTTCAGCAATTAAATTGACCAACATTATAGTCAAGCACAGTGATGCTGATATGTTTATGTATTACGAATAAATGGGTCAACTTAGACCTTAATTAGCTTAGCAACAGCTTCCATATTTGACAGATAGTAAAATGGTTAAACTTGAAACACATTTTGCCAGTGAAAAGATCAACTTAGCTAAGGTTGCTAGCTACAAGGAAAACATCTGATATCCAATAATGTTATGATGTGATACTGAAATAATAAAGCAGATATTTATTCCAGTTCAAGTAGTTCTTGATATAGATTTGGCAGACTGATACTGTGATATTGTCACACATTCTGTGGACCTAACTCTAGTTGTGACTGCCTGGGAAAAGATTTAAATGCCAGGTTGATATAGATGAGTTTAATAATTAGTTGAAATGTAACTTATTTAGTAAACTAACCTTTGATTGTCAAACTTACATCATTTCTACTCTGAAGTAGTAAATAAAATGTGTACGATTTGCTACACAAACTCCGATGGCTAACGTTTGTTTTGCAAGTGTAGGCTGATCTGAAAACTTCCACTGGTCTGAAAATGAAAAAGGACCGGCTGTGGATGGAGCAAACCCAAGAGGAGAACTGAAGGAGGAGGAAGAGAAAGAGGGCCTGCACCAGTGTTTTCTTTGAGTTTCCTCACAATACTCTGTGGGTTTCTATGACAACTTGGTGTCGCCAGCTGGGCCCATACAGGCAGAAGTAAGAGGTTTGTTTGGAAGAGCTGGAATAACTAATCTGCTCTTCTTTTTCATTTCAAAGTAGCACCACTGCAGTAGAAAAATACTTAAAAATCTTTCCAGGTTTTAATCAGTTAGTGTAGAATGCAGTAATTATATAAGTAGTAGACTAAGTAAAATGCTTCTGAGCAACAGATTGACTTTTTTCACTTTTTCTACAAAAAAAAATAAAACCCATCCCTGAAAGTGTATTTCACAGTAAAACATTAATGAGGTAGTCACAATTACATTGATTAGCCATATGTTGGGATTATATTCAGCTTAGTGTGTGCATTGTAAGGAACACTAAAGGGGGCGCTGTGACATCCTGTTTGCTTTGAATCAGTTTTTACTGCCATGTAGAAGCTGTCAACATGTTTCACATGAACTCAGGTGAGAATAGTTACCATTGGCACTGGACTGGGGTTGTCACACATGAACGGTAGAGTGTAACACACACTTATGTAATGTGGACTCTGGTCTGGTGGCTTAAGCAAAAGCTTCTATACAAAATGCTCTGAATGTCTTAATTTTACTTAGTTGTATCCATTTCTAAACTCTGATGTCTATTGGAAAAAATAGGAGAATAAATGGCTTTTTTGTACTGAAAATCTGCTGAAACAATAGGGCAACAAACCTTGATATGTAGCTGGTAGTAAAAAATGTCAGCGCTCTGACGGCAGTAAATGAAATCATTTTTATTGCAGAAATGAAAACAATACCAATTATTAGTCTAGTCTAATTAGGCTTTGATTTATGAGGGAATGGTCTTTGAAAGCTATCTCATAAAAGAACAATTCCTGCAAGTAAATGATTCAACCATGGCTACCCTAACTATGATCAATAGTGTGTGATCAGAGATGGGGATTTGAGTCTTAGACACATGTCACAATGAAGTCACAAAACCAATTTGAGCATGAAAGACTTTAGTGTCATAAAGAAAGTTGTTTTTTATGTTATCTAGTTAATATAGAACAGCTGAGTAAACAATTCATCTCCCCTGATTTACCACAGTGTACACAAATAACTGGTTGTCGTAGAAACGGTGTACACAGTGAGAGTCGCACTGCAAAAACACAAAATCGTACCAAGTAATTTTGGTCTAGTTTTTAGTGCAAATACCTTATTACACTTGAAATATGACAAATGAACTTAAAACTAACTTTTCAGTAAGATAGAGGCTTGTTTTAAGTAAATAAATCCTTAATATTGATGAAAAAAGTACTAGTTCTATTGGCAGACAAATTAACTTATAATGTGGGGAAAAATGTCTTATAAGTTAAAAAATCTGCCAATGCAACTAATACTTATTCATCAATATTAATGAATTATTTACTTAAAATCTTGCTAAAAAATTACATATAAGTTAGTTTTGTCTTATTTCAAGTTTGCTAAGATATTTGTACTAGAAACTAAACAAAAAAAATACTTTTTTGTGTTTTTTTTTCTCAGTGTGGTTATCTGTAATGTTTAACAGTGGTGTCGGTAACCTTCAAAGTCAAGATAAAGTACATTTGATTCGTAAACCTGGGATATTCTCAGACTATGTACTATTTTATGTTACAACCTGTTTCTGTTTGATGCTTCATAATAATAAACACATGACGTCTCTCAAACTGAGCTCTGTATTATCACTTCATGTCATTTCAGAACTAAACACACCTAACTTCACTCCAATTGTTTTTAGTCACATACAATGTTAAACTAACGTCATTACAAACACTTCCGGTCTTTCAAAGTAAAAGCTCTTCTTTTTTTTTTTAATTAGACACTTCACAGAATTTGATCCTAAATAACCTTTTCAAACACAAATGTCAACATTAAGGCCTGTTAATTGAATGTTTTCGCAAGAAGAAAATTATGATAAACGTGTTTTAAACTACATGCGTCCAATTATTGAGTTGATTTGGATGAATCTAAAATTGATCATTGATAGTGGCAGCAGCAGTAATTTAACTTTCTGATAAATAAAACTATTTCAATACAAAAGAAAGTGGTTCTCTAAGAGGAATTCACAATAAAGACTTTAAACGGGGATTCTGTGTGCAGACAGCAGGTGCATGCTGCATCTGCAGCTGATGCGGGTCGTGTGCCTTGCAGGCAGAAGCAGAGAGGAGAGTGAGGGTCTGCAGAGCGCCACAGCCTCATGATTAATGCGGCTTTTAGCTGCAGCGGAGCCTGCATGGGCCCCCCCGCAAAGCAACCTGGTCGGGGCTGCGCTCATTCATCCCCGACCCTTCTTTACTCTTCTTTACTCCATCAACCCAGACCCGGTGGCTGAGAGGCAGCTGCGGCCCACAGCCCATTGACTACATTTCTGCACTAAAACTTCATCAACGTAACCTCCGCGTTTCGGTTAATTTCACCTTGCTCCCATTGTGCGCCGGGCAGGAACCGAACCGATGGGCGCGTAAAGGAAGTTCTTCCCACTGCAAGTTGTAGGCGCAGCGTGGCCACATAATGCAATGACCAGGAATAACGGTGAACTCGTGTATAAAATATAATAAAGAAAGGCCACGAGGTTTAATAGGTTACTGTGAAGTCGCACACAGCCTGCCCTGGCCCCGAAGATTTTTTTTTCCCCCTACTGGAGGCAGTGGCAGCATCCAACAGTGATTCACATTGAAGAGCCTGGTAATCAGTAAAGCTGAGTCTCTGAGAGGAGGGGGGGGGGGGTACAAAGTTAAGATTATATCGCCTGATTATAAATTATTACGCAGGAAGTGCGGCTGGATCTGCAGGAGAAGGGGAGGGGGCGTCCCGTAACCACACACGCCAAAATGCAGCTTTTCTCCCGCCGAAAGACACAAACGACTCTGACCACTGTGCCAGTGGGAGGGAATGGGGGGGGGGGTCACTCCTCTTTAACCGCCAAACACACACACACACACACACACACACACACACACGCACACACACACACACACACACACACACACACACACACACACACACACATGATGACCGCAGTAGAATCCCGATGCACCAGCAGCAGTAGTAGTGGATAATTCATTGCAGATAGAGAGGAGCCCCGCACACTGAATCCACAGGCGTCTAAAGTGCGCACACTTTCTGCACAGCAGTCTTTCAGCGGCTCCGCATCACTCCCGGCCGTTTGCGCACTTACCTTTGCACTACAGCGAAACTGGGCACAGTTAGTTCCCATTTCGAGAAAAAGGCTGTAAGAATCCAGTCATCCCCGCGTTATCTCCTGCTGCGTTCCTCAGACATCCACAGTGTGTTTCAGCAGGGCCAGTAATCCCGTCTTCCATCCCGGGGAGAGCGCTCCCAAGCTCCCTTACATCTTTTTCCACATTTTCTTACAAAACTATGTCAGGCTTCTTTCAGCGCTTCTTTTTTTTTTCTTTTCCTCTCTTGCTCTAACTCCCCGGTCCTCTGCCCCCTCTTCTATCCTCTCCCTCTCTGAGGTTGCCTGGTTACCTCTCTCCGTAGGCTGGATCAGACCGCCGGCCGGCAGCCAATCACAAAGCTGGGTTCATCTTAACCCCTCCGCTGCTGAACTGTCCTGATTTCCATCTTTCAAGGGTGGAAGAGAGAAGTGAGGAGGAGGAGGGAACCAAGGGTTTAGAAAACATATGAGACATATAATGAGAAAGAATTGAGAGGGAGGTGCAGATGAAGAGATGAGAACTATCGGATCTTTGAGTCTGGACTGTACTTTATTAGATGAGTGTACTGTCCAGACTTCACCGTCATCACACGCCCACTCCTTCACTACACATTCATAGTACCACAGGCTGACAGAGACACCAAATAACCAGTCGTGATGCAGCCTTCATCCACTCATTCAGCTAACACTATTGACTGGATCACCACCCACGGAGCAATCATGCAGTCTCCATCAGAGGTGAGTCATTCTTTTGGGAAAAATCACTTCTGACCTTTGTACCAGCACATTTTCCAGATCCTAAACTATGAGAAAGTCAGAGCAACAAAGGGGAAACACAAAGACTAATGCTTTCACAACGTAATGTATTCATAGTTTGGGGAGAGATCCCAAATGATCAATTCCCTTGAACCTCATACAGCTGCAAATGTCAATGGATTTTTCTGAAACTTTCACTTTCACTTTGTGTTATTACTTCACACAAAGTGGCAAGTAATCGTAAAGTGAAGGTGATAGATTTTGTTCCGACAAATAAAAAAAACATTTGCTGTACAACTTGACTCAGCAGAACAATCTTTCACTGCAATTACAGCATCATTTTTTTTATCTGTTTATTTTAAATATAACTGCTTTGCATATCTAGAAACTGAAACATTTGACCATTCTCCTGCTAGGTGAACTGCAATGTACAGCTTTATTACTGGTTCTCAACTTGATTCAGGTCTGGACTGACTGGGTCACTGAACACGTGAAGATGCTTCGATCTAAAATCATTCTTCTGTTCCTCTGACTGAATGTTTCAGGCAATTGTCTGATTGGAAAATTCACTTCCACCTAAATCTCAAGTCTTTTCCAACTTCTAAGTTTTCTTACAGGACCGTCCCGTATTCAGCTGCATCCGTGTTTCCACCAACTTTTCTTCCAGCTTTCCTCTTCCCCAGTTTAAGAAAAACCTAACCTGCAGGATCCTGCTTACACCATGTATCACCATGGTGATGGGGTGTCCACAGCGATGTGTTGTGTTTCTCTTTTGCCACACTGTTCTGGTTTCAGTCTGGTCTCATTTGTCCAGACCACATTCTCCTAGAATGTTTACCCTTTCGCTTTTATAGCTTGTGACAAACTGCACAGAACGTCTCATGGATTATTTTATTTTTTTTTAAGTTTGGATTCTTGAAACTCTTTCATGAAGGCCAGATTTGTGGAGACTAATTGCCGTCTTGTCCACTGATCCACGCACGTAAGCTGTGGATCTTGGCAGTTCATCATGGGCCTCTTGACGTCTTCTCTTAATAATGCTCTGCTTTCCCTGACAGCCTAGGTAGATTGCCATGTCTTGGTACTTGCAGTTGAAGATCCCGGTGGAACGTTTCTCAGGGTGAGATGCAGGAACTTCTGTTTTTGAACACTATTACGATACATAGTATGCAGGTCTAGGTCTGGGGCTGTGCTGAATGCGATGACTGTGACAAGAAGGTGACAGAGCTGCGCCCCACGCTGACTAACTGCATCTTAACACCCAAAATAAAATTATTTATGCTGGGCTATCTACAGTCTGAAAGGAAATGTTTGTTTTTGCCAATGCAACTCATGTACATTTTTCTTTTATTATGCTTCTAAATTATAAATAGCTCTCATATATAGTGCACACAACGCTTGTAGTAAATAGCGTTTTTTGATTTCCATGTGTTTTCTATCATTGGAAAGCTTAGAATCCATGCTGTAAATAACTCAAAACACCCCGAGTTGACTCGTTTGTGGTTTTATTGTGGCCAGTCACACTCACAAAGCCACCCTTCACATTAGGAGGAACAAAGACAATGAGTTCAGAGACTAATATTTTCATATCAGGTTGTATATAGGAAGATGTGATATTGTGTGGCAATTTCAAGTTAGGGGGTCGGTGAGTGTTTGTTTGGGCTAAGTGGTCCTCGGCCTCGGAAAAAGTTTGATGTAAGAATTGCTAATTGAACAATGCAACCAGCCTCACTGAAAAATATTTTCAGTGCTCTTGTAACTGTTAGTAAATGGTAAGGAGCCAGGAGATTTTTTTATATTTTTTTACATTACCTGGGGCATTTGTACATATTTACCCTTTGGCTGTGTTGCACGCACAAAACAGCCGAAGGGTTTAGTTGTTGCATTTAAGGCATAGTGCAATTCAGGATAATTGTGGTAGCTTTCAGGAAATCCCAAAAAAGCCGGAGCGTTTTCTTACTCTGAGCCAGAGACCATAATGTGAAAAGTCACACCATTCTTCCAGTCTGACAAGGTTAGATAACGGTCTTCTTTGTGTTATGGCTCATTATCCGGCCACAGTGGGAATTTTCCTCCACAAAGTGTGTCGGATGAATGGAAAGCTACTTCTTCCGAATTGAGGAGACTGTGGTGGTGTGAAAGTGAAGCACAGCAAACCTTGCTGAGACCTGAGTAGTTGCAGTCTGTCAGTGCAAAACTATCAGTAAAGAGAACTTATTCACTGATCTCCAATATGAAATTACAAAACGCCAGTTACAAAAGACAAGTTATTTTTATCCAAACATTTCCTTCTTGAGGCCAGTAGGTTTGCTTTTGACTCTTGTTGACCTCAGTATGAGTCATTCTGACCTCAGAAAAGTCACACTGAAATATGTATTTCAGTACATATTTCAGTGTTTAATATGTAGAAATGAGTAGGTCATATGTTTAATAACCTACTTTAATAATAGGTTATTAATATTATTTCAAGGCTTTCATTCATCGTTCCAGGGGAGCCAATAATAAAATGTGACCAACATTATATTTGAAGGCATGGAGGATCTCCACATCCTTCCTGCACAGATCTACTCCCACAATTGCAAAACCTATTTAAAACATTTATTATTAACCCACCCACTGTTCCTCTGATTTGTTCAAAGCCTTAATTCTTGAAATCGAACAACCTCATGCAGTTTTCCAGCTCTCTCTGACCTTAAGTCATCTTGTCCCTCACAGCTCTGGCTGTAGTTTACCTTCTCTATCTGTGTAAAGCCCTCCTCTCTGGCTCCCTCCCACACTCCAGTATCTTTGCCGTTTCTGCCGTATCTCCCTCCGTGCATATCTGCCTCCCTCGCTTACCTTCTTCTGCTCTCAGTCTCCGTCGCTCTGTCTCAGCTTGGCTGAGCAGATAAAGCCGATATGTTCATGAAGGCAAGCCAGCAGCTAGCTTTCTCCATTTCCTCTCTTTCCTGTCATACGAACACACACACACACATACACACCTGGGATGATGCAATCACATATGCAAAGACACAAACACAAATGCACACAGAAATCTGCCAGTGAATGTCCAGAGGGTTAAAGACTCTGCGTTGTACAGGATGGAAGTTTGTCTAGTTTCCACACATTTGCAAAAGTCATGGAAAAAGTGAGAAGGAGGAAGAGAAAGACAAGAGCAGAGAGAAGGATACAAAATGAGAAGAGAGGGGAAGGAAATGTATGCATCTAATCAGCAAAACGGGTCAAACTCGTTAAAACCAATAAAGGGAGAACTCTAATTGCCTGAACGTAGCTCCGCAAAACGTTGAAGGCAGTGAAACCTTGGGTTTACACCAGTTAGATTATCTGAGTCTGAAAGAAATCTTAATCTGTTTAACATGTTGACCAGCAATCATGCAGAATGCACAGCCATCAGATTTAATGTAAAACATGTTGAAATATAGATGAGGACATCGAAGCGGCGAAATCAGACATCAAACAAATGGATCAACAAATTAATGATGAGAAGATCTGTACAGCATGTTGCAGTGAAAAGCACTGGCAGCATTTCTAATACGTCTAGCAGGACGAGAGTCCCATATTAGATAGAAAATACATTTTACCAGTGCTATAACCAAACAGTCATTCAGCTTAAATCAATTTCTAAGTCATATTGTAATGTAAATCCAAATCTATTCCATTTGAACTTCCTGAGGAAGTCTTCAGTGTAAATGTGTGATGATTTACAAAATAAATCATCAAATATAGCATTTTAAGTCCTAGCGTAGAAAAGATCTGATGACAATCATTTAAGCACTGTTTAATTTATTTCCAGTTTAAACATGCCTATTTTAAAACATTGAAAAATAAGTTGATTTTAATGGAAATTCAAAGTGGTGGACGTAATACAGTTTTTTTTTCTTATTTCACATTGATAGGGGTGTAACTGTTGTTTACAAAAAAAAAAAACAATAAATAAAAAATATTGGTGGATTATTCCTGAACTGGTGATGTCAAAGTCAGACAAATTATCATCCGGCTGGACTAAAGCAACAGCCACAGGACAACACCCATGGGACACAGTATGGGACATTAGCTGCTACACCTTATTAAAGCTCTAATCGAGGCTGTGTGCTTCAGTTCTTAGCCAGCCTTGTTACATTCAGAAACAGCCTGCAGCGGCTAGATGACATTGCAATCAAACAACTGCAATCAGTTGATGGCTGGGAATGAGACAGTCACCTCTCTTCAAAGATGTCAATAAGTCTGGAGGTGAATTTGGGAAACATTGTTGACAAGATTAAGATTCAATTTGACCCGACAATACTACGACCTATCTATTGTCTTTACGTTGAAATTAAACTTGCAAAAGTATTCTTACCCCAAGAAGATCTTCACATTTTGTCACATTACAATAACACATTTTATGAAGATTTTGTGTAATAGGCCAACACAAAGTGGTGCAGTGAAGTGGAAGTATACAACATCGTGTTTTGTGTTCTGAGCATGTTAAAGCATGTTTTAATCCTTTATTCATAAATGTAAACAACAAAAAATCTACTAAGATATGGCCAAACACCTGATGGGCAAGAGCATGCATCAGAAATGAAGCTGAGAGACCCATGAAAGACACTAAAAATCCACTTTTGGTTTTGCACTTTGCAAATCTAGAGTTTATCAAACAGTAGTGAGAAGAAGGTCATGAGAACACCTGATTGCCTCATAGCAGATGTGGAAAAGGATGAGAAGATTAAGTGTTTCTGGTAAAAGTCATCTTTATTTACAGTAACCTGACAGGAAACAAGCAGAGAGAGAAGAGTGGATGACATGTTGCAAGAGTCTCAAGGTTGGGATTTGGACCCCAGATGGCTGTTGACGGCACTAATAGCCTGTGTATACGGGGGCGCTGCCACATGGCTCCTCTAAAATTAAGCTTTTCAGCCTACATGTAAAACACTATGTGTGGAGGAAAACCAACACTGCAAGTCACCCTTAACACACCGTGTACAATTTGGAACACAGTCGCAGCAGCATCATGCCCTGGGGGAATCCTTATTTGAGAAAGCACAAGAAAGCTGATCAGAGTTGATGGGAAGACAAAAAGAGCTAAGAGCCAAGTCATGAAGGAAAACTGGCTAAAAAGGAGGACATTTCCGAAAGTTGTTTACACTTCACGAATACATGCTGCATTTTGCTAGTCTATGATCCTGACAAAGTATTTTGAAATTTGTGGTTCTAAAGAAGAAAATGTTCAAATTGTATGAATATTTTTCTCAAAGCACTACATAGACTTGTTCATTTATTTACAGTGAGGGCTTGGATGCAGGCGTGTGTGTGCGTGTGTGTGTATGTACGTGTCACTCTTGAAGAATATAGGAGGAAAAAAGGTAGCGCAAGCAGCAGACAGAACAGAAGACAAGACATCATAGCACACCCACAGCTATCAAAGCATGACACTACTGATGTGTGTGAGAGCAACTCGGATACATCAGCATATCAAGAGAGTGACACATGTGAAGAGGGAAAAAAAAGCATGTGAAGAAGAGGAGAGAAGGTTCACGAGAGGGAAGCGTGGCAGATTTAAAAACGATGGATGTGCACGCATGTAGAGCGACTTCAGACATCATGACAGGTTGTTCAAGATGAACTCTTTATATGTAAATACAGTTAGAAATGGAAAACAGTAGCAGGGGAGTAGGTAGGAACAGATAAAAAAAATCAGAGGTGACAGGTTGACTTGTGTGATGCTGATCAACGTACAGGAGAGGGAGTGGGTGTGCATGCGTGTGCTTGAACTCGCAGAGGACAAGATATGAAGATGTGCTCTGCTGAAAGGTCTCAAATGTTTAGGATTTTATCAGTGTGTGTATCTTTGAGGGCTTCTGCCTTTTGGGAGGATCCATCTCTTCTAATCATGTTTCATTAATGGGGATGTCTTGAGAGAAAAAAAAAAATCCCTTTATTTATTTATTTTTTTGCTTCACATCATTTGGTATCTGCAGTCAATAACAACTCATGATACCAACAGGAAAAAAAAAGCTCAGCGCTGTGACTTTGTTCGGGTCTGCCTTGGTTCGAAAGTGTGCCGTTCAGTGAGAGCATGTGAAAAATAAGCGTCTTTACAAAGTCAGAGCTGAATTATTCTGCCTGCACGTCTTCATCTCCACCCGCTGCTTGAGGTCGACCCTTTGAGGTCCGCCCTGAATATTCTCTTTCATTTTATGTAATAGAACAACCAAGCATGCTTCACTTGGGGAAATGTTCAGTTGTTGGTTGTATTTATTAGCATGAATTCTTACATCAACCCACAGCTTCCCAAGATATGAGCCCTAAGGATTGACTTTTTTTTAAGTGTGAAAAAACATTTCTTTTCCAGTGTTTCAAAGTTTGGTGTTGGACTTGCGAATAAATATAAATTTGAGGAACACACCGCCTGGTATTATTCTAATTACTTTTGACTTCTTTGCTGCCTTGTGTCAATATCACTAAGGCCTGATGTGTTGAAGTTTATGCAGACAGGCTTCTTGTTCCCGACTCCGGTTACTATTAATTTATGGCCGTCTATCTGCCAGGCTCCATACTCAATAGACATCATGATAGAGTGAAGCCAATACTCCTTGCTTCGGCTCAAATATACACCAATATCTTCTTCCTACAATGCCACCTATGAAGACTTCTAGCATTATAAACAAACTGAGCCAGAGTTGTGAACTTGAGTCATGTGGCTCAAATTTAATGACCGGATGAAATCATAAAAAACTTTGTTGGTTTTAACAAGTTTAATCCATTATACTGATTAGAAGCATATATTTCCTTATCCTCTCTCCTCCTTTTGTATCATTCTCTGTGCTCCTTTGGACTCAAACTTTCACAACTTTTGTGATTTCTCTTCAACTCAGTTCCTTTAACAGCTAAAGGCAGACTTGATATCGTGCACAAAAGTATGATAGAAAGAAAAAGTGCTAGGCGTACAACAATGGAACCCTGCCAGCTGGGCGCTCCAGCCCACTTCACGCACCCTGCCATTTTACAATTTCTCTTCTCTTGTTGCTACAGAAAGCACACTGCATCTCTTGTAATGTTTACCTGCTTTCCTCAAGCATCCTACAATGACAGCAAAGAAGTCCTTTCATCAGCACACATATGCGAAGTTAGCAAAAGAAAAAAAAGCTTCTCATAGGATTATTCAAACAACAGGTAGGCTGTTAGGCACCATAATGTTCAGCTCCTTTCAATAAGATATTAGATCCAGATTTTCAGACTGATTCTTAATTGCCAACCTGGAGATAGTGATGTTTCAACATTAGTACGGAATGCCAGAGCTGCCACAATTCTTTGGGTATTGTGTTGGCTGATGAACCCAGCGCAAAATTCTTGCTTCAACGAAATATGATGAGGCAACTGTGAATTCTTCCTTAAATTTGTAAAAGTGATTTTCCTTAAACAAAAAACTGTTTTTACAAGCCCACCAACACAAGCCCACCAACACTTTCCTCCAAAATCCACATCAGAAAAGTGAGTGACATTTGTTAAAGTAGATGAACAATAAAAGTCACATTTCTCATCCTAAATTAAAAATGGTTTTCCTGTTCAAAACAATTTTTGCCTCAGAATTATGACAATTTGCTTCTTGACATAGTTGAGAGAGCAAGACAGTTTAGACCTTGGCAATGTAAAATATGGCTGGAATAGTCAGCAACCAGTCGGATTCTTTGTGACAATGAGGTTCCTCGGGTGAAAGAAATGTTGTTTTAGCGTTTTTACTGTTTATGTGTCCTCTGTCAGGAATATACTAAATAATCAATAGCCCGTCTGTCCAAATTGTCCTCATGAATGTTTGCTGATGATAATTATCTGCAGACAAAGACTCATTTTTATGCATCGTCTGAGCCAAATTCCTGATAGATTGTACAGCTGGATTTTATCAGCCATTCCAATCACTACGCATTTAGCATAACACTGAGGTGACTTTATCGGGGCAAACGACATGTTACTGTGGGAAAACTGTGGATAGATTATTCAGTTTTAGTAATGTGATAGAAGATGTCCTTGGAATAATATTTGTTACATTACTGAAGTGCTGTAAAACCTTTACATGTAGACTTTCTGCTGCTTCCATTCAATGCAAATGTGTTTTACGCAGCTAGTGCAGGAACCCCTAGTATGAAATATTGTGATGACGCAGTAATGCCTTTCAGGATTGTAGTTTATTTACAATTTCTGTTGTAAGTGGTCATTCATTAATGTGGCGAATCACAAGCTTACCAAAAAGAGCTTTTAAAACTCTGAGCAGGGTGCCAGTTTTGTAAGATTTCAAGGTACTGCTCTCACCCTGAACAATCTGAAAAACAATTATTGTTTTAGGAACTGTTGGATATTTTGTCATCATTTAAATATTTAGTGGCTATTTTGTTACACTTTGATGTCTCAGTTGGTATCTTTTTTTTCTTTTACAAAATTTATTATGCTAATGTTTCAATTTTGAAGACTTGTGAGCACTTTGAATGTTTTCTTTTTTCTTTTTTTTAAACTGGCTAAAGTAAAAAAATGCGCTTTTATACATTTGTCATTTGAAAATCAATGCAGGTTATTTGAGCCACAAGTCTGAATCCAATTGAAAAAGAAAATTAAAACTAATATTTTATTATTTAATGTAACGCTGTCCCATGTCTGTCATTTTCTTGAAAACCATATTTAACATTTTACATAACACAAGTCGTTACGGTCTAGACTCCAGACCCTGGTGGGTTTTCAATGTTTTAGACAAAAGAGGATTGTGAACATATTTTTTTTATTCCAATAGGCATAGAAAAACAATAATTATGTACCAAAGTAATGAATGTACACATGCAATAAAACAGAAGCATAATTAAGGCCTGGAAAGTAATTAGAAAAGGTTAGTGGCAGAGAAAGATAGCAGGCTTCACTCGAAGTTGAATGAGGCAACGTTTTCACCTTAGCAGCACGAGTAAATGCCGATTTTGTTGTCCAAGAAATAAAGCTGTTAATGAGGCTTTGTTTTTCAAAGCTTTCGTTTTTTCCTGGGAAATGTTTGCACTTTACAACTGTAGACAATACATAATGCAGAAAAAATAATTAATGGTTGTGTTTCAGTTGCGTAACTATTAGAAAAACTAATAGATTTGCTACTTTTTGGACTGTTTGCTCAGCAGACATGCTGCAAGTCAGTGCAATTGGGAACAATATAAATAGCACTGACCACTGTTTTAATAACCCTACCAACAAAGGCAACATCCACATTTTTTTTCCTTATGTCTATTATTAAAGACCAAAGAATGAGCCAGATGTTTTCTTTTTTTAATTTGTTAATGAGCACAAAACAGGTCCTCAGAAGAAACATAATCTGGCCAACAGCAAAGTTAATGAGCCATTTTAACTTTCGAGTCTTCAGAGTCAAGACTCAAGTCTCCCACAACTTGATTTAAACATGATAAACAAATCCAAAACATCCTTGACACCTCTAACCCTGCATTAAGTTAACACCTGCTTATCCCCGTCTTCATATCGACCACTCCTTTGTCATATATTGCACTAAATATGGTTTGGAGGGCTTTCTTCTCAAGCTGGAGAATCTTTGATAGTATTGGGAAAGCATTTTCTAAATCCACATTTAAAACCCACTGTCAATATTTTCAGCTAGAGGTGTCTGTAATGTGGCAGCTGGCTTAACAGAGAGACAATGTAGGAAATAGGTTTTGTTTTCTTCGGATGGACTTATACACGTTGTGATTTTTGCTCCATTTTCAGACGAGTTTCCAGTCATCCAACAATTTCTGCGATTGTGTGTTGTGCATCGTGTAGTAATGCAGGGGCTGGCGAGAAGTGAGTAACACCTCACAACAGTGGCTGTTTCTGATATGGGAGACATGGGCCCTCCCCCCAGAGGGACCACAGCTTCTTGGTTAATTTATTGAATAATTACCCATCCCATTTAACTATGAGGGCAGCAGCCATGTCAGGGTTACACTTGTACATTATGCTTTCCTATTTTTGGATAATGGATTTAACTGAGGTCAATTAGATGTCCAAAGCTTCGGAAATTGTTTTATCAACTCCTCCACCGCTGTTTGCTGCATTCCTGATGCTGCTTGTCCACTAATGTTTTATATGAACCAGAACAGCTGGATTTAAACTCATATCAATTTAGAGAGGTGGATTTTATGCAGGGGGATTATAGCAAGATGGATTGAAGCTGTATGTATGCAACAATTTTCAAATTTCATTTGTTTTTAGTAGAAATAACTTTCATAAGGCACTGTAGCAAATTAATGCCTGTCCAAATTAATAGAGAACCTGCTGTTACTGAGCATTATTCAGAGAAAATACATATTGTTAAGGGAATTAAATAAAGCGTGTACACACATGTGTATGTGTGTTTTGCTTGGAGGAAAGAGGCTTAAACTTGAAGAAGAGGGAAGAAGCCCAGTGGAGGTGGAAGAAGTCAAAGAGACGTAGTTTCCTTGTATTCCCAACATTTTAAATAATGCAGAATGAGCTATGTCTCAGGGACGTTGTCGTCATTCATTTTTAACAGGTTCACTTACACAGCAGTAGTCCAGATTTCTTTCTCTCCCTCTGCGTTGGAAATGTGTGTTTGAGCTGAGGGGCCGATGTCGATGTGTGCATTTTACGTGATAAACACACCTTTTAGTTGAGGTCACAAAGAACAGGCAGGTTAATGGCTTGCTGCTAATTGCTTTTTGATTGCTGGAGTTAATTAAAGTTTTAAGACCCACACTAAAAGGAAGGAATTCAAAATTAGAAGTCCTTTGGTTAACAAATATAAAAATTTACACCTTTTGATTTGATGGAAGCTTAGTGCAAGAAAAAAAAGTCACTCATGAAACCATCACAGTTTTTAATCAATGGTGCTGGAGGATGAGTCCCATGAAGAATCTTCACTAACTAAAGTTTCCAACAAGGTTTGGTTGTTGGTCCATCATTATCACCACCACTGATTTGCCCACAACAACCAGTTTCATTTACACTGGCTCCATGTAGCTCAGACAAATATGAACTAAAATACTTCGGTTAGTTTATAAACCACTGAAAGGCTTAGCACTAAAACAGACCTGCTGTCATATCAACCCTCCAAACCTCTCAGGTCTTCTGGTTCTAGGCTACTCTGCACCCCCAGAACCAGAACCCAACATGGAGAAGCAGCATTTGGTTTTCCTTCTCCGTTAATCTGGAACAAACTTCCAGAAAACTGCAAAACTGAAAAATTCAAGGCTAATAGCCCACCTGTTTAGCCAATAAATTAATAAAAAGTGAAACATAAACTAATTCTAGTTTGGATTGAGACTTTTCAGTACTTCTCTTTAGTTTCCTACTGCTACATAATGCTTTTTGTTTGTCTCTTATGTTTGTTTTGTTTTTTTTTAAATCATGCCTTGTTGGTGAAATGCGCTATACAAATAAACTTGACAAACTTGATTTATTTCTTCCAAGCTTTACCAGCTGGTGTGTAAACCAGCTTAGTCCCTGACTCTACAGCAATGTTCTTATTTTAAATACTAACGAGACAGAGATCCCGAGCACAGCTGCTGCCGAACTACGCTCAAAAAGTCAAGTAGGTTGTTGTTTCTGTTTACTCAGCCGATATGTTCAGTGCACAAAATCTAAAAGCGAGATTTGATTCAGCTTTAGGCTTTGACCGACAGAATTCCACTTCTTGTTCTTGTTTCTTTTACTTAAGAAATATCTCTAAACCATGTGATCTGATTTGCCCTTTAGAACAACATGAATTTCTGGCATCATGCTTAAGTTACTGTAACAGCAAATTCATCGGTCTGGATAGATCAATGCTCTGACAGCTCCAAGCCACTCAGAATCCACCAATGGATCTCCTGACTAAATCTAGTAAAAAAAAAACAACCTCACATTGCAGTAATCATGTACTCTTTACACTGGTTCCCAGCTAAATTTAGAATTAGTTTTAAATTACTCGCACTCACCTTCAGAGCTCTAAATGCTCAGGATCCTGATTATTCATGTCAGCTTTTATCAAACACACTGCTGCTCGTTGCCCACAGACTCTGAATCTGTTAGCTGTTCCTCATACAAGGCTATAAACTAAAGTAAAGCCAAGCCTTTAAGTATGCGCCTCATTAGATGTGGATCAGGAATTGCTGACTCTCTAGATGTCTTAAAAGAAACAGCTCAAAACCTTGTTTTAGAATGATTTTGTGTGATCATTTTTCTCCGACAAACTTTAAAATCACTTGTACAAAAAGGTTTGTGATTTTCGTTTAATCTATGTTATACAGTGCTTTGAGATTCTGAGGATATTAAAAACAAACTTCTTACTTAACTTTTCGTCTTTCTCGTTTATAACATTTTCCTGTTTACAAAGCCGCCCATGTCTGCCAAATCATGAAACAAAGTGTTCTTAAGTTTTCGCAATTGATTTTCCCCTTTGACGCCGTGCAGCACAAGGCCGCAAGCAAGGACACAGCGGGAACTCCAGTCCTCAGTGTGCTTTCTGGTGCTTCACGCAGCTGCTAACTGCATTAAATAAGAACACGCGGTCAGACACCCAGTTGATGAAACCCTCTAACCTCCACCTCAGCCTGAACTCGCCACATATGTATGCATGTGCTGCAGGGAGAAAGTGTGTTTCTGTGCCAGCATGAGTGTGTGTGCATTTAGGTGGGTGAGTGAGGGGAGCCTGAGGCTCATTGTTCATCTCAGTGGGTATAAATAGAAAAATAGAAAGCCAGGAATGTACAGGCATCATCATGTCTGAGAGAAAGAGAGAAAGCTAAAACCCATCAGATCTGGGAGCAGTTGGATTCAAGGCTATGAAAATGCTTTCATGTTATGTTTTTTAATGCAGCGTCTGTCAAGGTGCTCTAGACTCAGCATGACAGGCTGCAGCGATTCTGAAGGAAACAACATGCAACTCTGGTTCTTTAGTGATCTTTTGGTCACTTGGACAAAAAAGCTGCCTTTATGGTATTACAATATCTGCCTAATGCACTCCTTGTTTTAAGTAAACTCTTGTAAAATAGATTTTTATCTGATATCTGACACATTTATTGTAATGCTGGTGATTTGAGCACTCAGACAGAATGGAGGCACTGAGATATGTCTTACTAGTTATACTTAACAAAAGCTACATATTACAAAAAAAAAAACATGAATCAGAAGTCAGAAGTAAAAAAGGAAAAACTCAAACAACATTAGGAGAGGATCTGAAAGCAAACAGAGAAACCAGGAGTATTTGATGGGTGCGTATGGAAACAGAATGAATGGGAAATATGGCAATTAAGAGGTATAGGCAGCTGTAAATTGCAACAATTGGAAGAACCTGGTGGAAGTGAAATACACAATGCAGAATAACTACTCAAAATTAAACTAATCAGTAGAGGTATATTTGAAAAATCTACTTTTATTATCTTTATATCATGTTATAATTTTATTCCCTCTTCAAAAACATACATAGTGTTGCTCTGATTTTTTACTGCATGTTTAAAAAAATATGATACATCCTAATGCAACTCTAATGACAGTGTTTGACCATGTAAGTGTTAATTTTTAGCTGTTTTCAGTGTAACATTTTGCAATAATCATTCCCTCAGTGCCCTGCACAGACAGTGTTTGTCTGTATGCTTCACCTGAGAGACACGGTTCATGAGGACAGAAACAACAGGTATACACCATGTATGAGAGCTACATGAGTCTGTGTGCTTCAAGACAGATACTGGGCACTACACCCATTATTGATCTGCAGGAAAAAAACAAACAAACTACAACACAGCAATTTCTTATTAATGTTTGACCTCGAGATAAATGGATGAATTATTTACAGCTGTAAGTTTACAAGCAGAATATGCACCGACAGAGATACATTCAACCAATTGTACATGCTGGCAGTGTTAAAATATTTCTGCCCAGATGACAAAGCAGTAGATCTGCTGCAGAACCTTAGTAGTGATCCTGTGGTGTAAACCTGAGCCAAACCTGAGCTTTGACCAGTGAAAATGCTCCCTCTGGGACTGAACTGGGCTGGTAAATAGGCATTGCTGACTGAGGAGTCGCTATGATTTCTTCGGCAAGTCCTCCTGCTGCTTAGGCATCAGGAAATGTGACAGTTGCTGCCCCACTTCTAAAGACTATCTGATCTCCTAAAAACTAAAATAAGACATTACTTAATGATTCAACAAGAAGGGCACCAATTTGTTTCATTTTGCAAACATTAAAAGACAACTAAATTACTAAGTTTAATATTTGGGGTAACCTTACTTCAAATAGACAAAAGCCTAACTTTACCCATTAAGATATTAAATCTATTCTAGGGATTTTGTTTCATAAATAGTTGAGAAAACCAGATGCTTGTGTGAGGCTGATAGAACTATTCTGCTCTGAACATAGGGCAGCAAATCAACATCTTACAGCGTGGGAGGAATAAAAACACGGATTAGGTGGGAGAACAGTCTGTCTCAATTTGTTTAATGCTGAAAACTAAAAGAGACACGACATTGACCTATCAAAAGCGAAAGCCTACCTGGTCTTCACCACACCTGGTGTCCATGTTGTTGTTCCTCAAAGAAGGACAAAGCCCCTAAAACAGAGAAACGGAGAGAGAGTGTGGTAGGGAGGGAGAGAGAGAGGTATAACATTAAGAAAAAGCACTTGTCAGGTCGCCCATTAGAGGACCATTACAATACCAATCTCTGCTCCCCATCTTTCCTTTTCACAGTGTGCGTGTAATTCTCTTGGTGTGCCTCTAGTCACCAGCGGGGAGATGAGATCATTACCTGTGACTGCGAGGCTAATGTCAAGCGCGGCCTAAAAACACACTTGCACACACACACATAAGCGTACACGCAGGCGGACTAAAGAGAATAACGTGGCTCTGCCTCAGTAACAAAACTATGGTGACCGCAGGGCTCGTCTCCATTTGGATAAGGCGGCCTGTTTTACAACCCGCTTCCAACAGCATCAGATGAGAGAAACAGGAGGATACAGAGAGGAGGGATATGACAGACGGATGAGTAGAAGAGTATCTAATTGGAGACATGGTGGGAACAAATAGCCTCCTCTCTCTTTATGACAGACGGGATGCGGGGTGGGGGGAAGTCCTCATCCAGTACACAAGGAAAAAGTACAGCTGCAGAGAGGATGTTGCTCAGAATGTGGCTGTTAGCAGTCATAGGAGCTGGTATGAAAGAGGAGTGGGTATGCAAAGGCAGGAAAGGTGGAAGTGGGTCAGGAGGTGACTGACCTGGGCTCTAATTAACTTCACCATCAGCCCCACAGCTCTCATTTCATGTCGCATGCTGAATCCTAGCAGATGTTACTGCTACGTACATCAAAGTGCAAAACAGAAAGGCACACCAAGCCTTCCCTTTATGCACTGATCTCACATTCATACAACAAGGTGGGTCTTTTTCCTAAATAGATTTAACTTGTGATTTAAAATATTTCAGCTATATATATATATATATATATATGCACAATAATACATGTGTATTATTATATGGATTTGTTGTGTGTGTGTGTGTTAGTATGTCAGTACTGATGATGAGTCTCTCACCTCGGCGTGTTGGACGTTTGAAATTGAGAGTGAAGTTGATGGCTTATCCTACATTTTATTTTGGCAAATAAATATGTATTTGTTTTGGACAAATCACAGAAGACTGAAATTTAATTCCCACACTGTGATGATGACGACATCACTGCAAAAGTATCACTGAGGTCCTGATATCCAATATTAGTGAACACTGAATGCCACGCTCTTGATCCCAATACGGTTGTACTGTTCGGTAATAGATTAATTAATTAACTCAGATCCTGAGAAACAAGATGGAAACCAGGCTTAGTCCAGTCTCAGACAGACCTGTCCGCTGTTCCAACACATCTCTCAGAAGAAGACAAGAAACATCATATTCACAAACAGATTCAACACAAACATGAGTGAAGCTTGTTTGTAATGTGCAACAACGTAAAATATGTGATGTTTGCCACAGTTCAGCACTTTATCAGCTGGTGGCTGTTGTGTATGGATTCAGAAAAGTTTAATTGTATAAATATTCACAGACAAGCAGAAAGGCATTTATAGTTGTCGTTTCAGAAGAAACATAAGAAATGACCATTGACACTTATTGCTCTTGCTAATCCTGTATTACGTAAGAGTATTGTGTTTAGGACATCCATCATTATTTGTACTTTCTTCTGTTCAACTTCATTTCATGCTAAAAGCCATAAACATAATGCAACATATTTATCACTGCACCTATAAAGTAACTTGAAAAAGAAATATTCACTACACATCATGAAATAAACAGAGGTTCATTCTGTTTATTCATGTGCTGCTATAATGTGCAGCAGAAAACTGTCAGGAATCCTTTCATTCCCCACATTAATCTGCATATAGGATGCACTGATTGTACAGCCCTCTTCTATCCCAGTCATCAGTATTGTAACAGCCTATTTCTTGATCTTTGTTCCCATTTCTTAAACACCACATTAAAGTTAGTTGTAAGTGCCAAAAAAACAGGCACTTTAGGAAATACAGAACTTCCCAGACGTGTCCAAACGTGCACAATCACAACATGTTCCTCACATAATTATCTTAGAGTTGTGCAAAAAAAAAAAAAGCACAAAAATATTAAATATTAATCCCACATTTATTATGGAGAAAGCAGAATATGAAATGAATTAATCATGGCGTACTTGGCTGTCCAGATTTTTATCCTTCCTTCTTTATCTGCCTTTGTGTGATGTGAGGATGCTTGGCAGGAAATTAACAGTGGCCTATGAAAGACCATTACAGTTGTACGTGACTGCGTGTGTGTGTGTGTGTGTGTGTGTGTGTGTGTGTGTGTGTGTGTGTGTGTGTGTGTGTGTGTGCAAGTATATCCTTGTGTAATGATCATCCCATTTACTGCTTATCTTATGTGTCGTCTATGTGCAGTTAAGACCAACCATGTTTTATCCATTAGTCCATTTTGGAGCATGGTGGGGGAGCTGATCTCATGCAAACAGTTGTCTGATATGGCTTGTACGATGCAAACAAGCTATGAATGAAAATACTACGTTGATGATGCTACAGCGATCTTAGAATAGATTGGGGCTGGAGGCACAAACAACATTGAACTCTAGATAACCCAACTGACAGTTCTCATGATTTTACAGCGGTGGCGCATGGGGTGGAGCGTCCGACTCATGAACGGAGGCCTCAGTCCTCTTCACAGCCGTCAAGAGTTCGAGTCCCTTGCTGACCTTTGCAGCACGTCTTCCCATGCTCTTGCAACCCACCTTCCTGTCAATCTACTGTGAAATAAGTAGAACGAAAACAATCCTTTAAAAAAGATTTTGCATGCATTCTTCTTTCATTTCAAACTTTTTTGCACACAGATGCATGAAGACAGCATCATTTGACCTAGTTTTATAAGTGAATTTAATCCATGCTCCTGTTGACAATTTGATAATATTGTCAACAGGACAATATTATCTTGTCCACCCTATTATCACCACCCTATTATCAAAGGGTGGTGAAAAATTAGGAGAATAATCGTACATATGATAAGAAATAATGGACAGAATCATGCATTTTAATGCAAAGTGGCCTGGAAAATAAAACTGAACTGTTGAAGGCATAGGCAGAAAGATGCTTCTCAAAATCAGAGATGAGGTTAAGATTGCTCCAAGAAAAACGTCAGTTGTGGAGCAAAAGTTTTCAAGTACTAGCAGAGTACTGACAGAATGTTGCCAAGGCAGAGGAGGAGTACAGGTTGTAAAAAAATGCAAAAATAAAAACCATGGGAGTAGACAAAAGGGTCATGAGTTTGAGACTGGCTGCAGTCACTGCTTTGTGGCATGATATTCAGTCTCTTTTAAAACAAGTCCACATTAAGACTTAATAAATGTGTGAGCCTGGATGTCTAAAAAAAAAAATCAAAGACTCTGCTATAGGAAGGACTTCAGGACCCGCAATTGCTTGCTTGAGGAACTATTCTCTCTCTCTTTCCCATACTTGATGGCCCCCCTGCATGCTCCTAATAACCTATGATGAGTCCTCCACACTTGAGCACCCTCCCATCTGATGACTGCTGAGACTCAAATACACAAGCACACACACACACACACACACACACACACACACACACCTCCTGTGTTGGACATAGAACAGTGTGGATGATGACAGCCATCAGCAGGGCAATTAATGGGCCTGTCCCCTGGTTACAATACAAACTGAGAGGAAGCAGAAAAACAACATTAGCCAGTACAGCTGAATCCTAATGGCATAATTAGACCTCCACTTGCACCAAAGAACTTAGAGGCCCAGCCAGCAGTGAGGCTGCAACAAAGACGAGAATAGATCTGTTAATTTGTAATGGAGAAAAAATTAAATCCGCATTATTCCAAGCTAGAACAATGAGCAAATAAATAGAGAAATATGATCATCCTCTTTGTCGTAGAGAAAGAAGTTCCAAACTGACGCTGTTTCACACTATTGAAGGAAGCAATCAAGGACAGAAGGAGTAGCAGAGCCAAGTGAGCATGGAGGAAGTGATCGAGGCAAGACAGCGAACTGAAGGGGAGGCATAAAGAAGAGATGGTCCAAGGGAGGGAGAGGAGAGCGGTGCAGACACAGGACTGTGCCTGTAGCATACTGATGCAGCTATAAGGCATGCATGCAATCTGAGTGGCCTTGGCTAGACAGCCCCACACATGCTGCACAGGGCTGGGCCGCCTCCCGGTACAGTAACTGCACCTTCATCTGCGCATCGTTCGGTACACGGTGAACACAAAACACAAAACACGGAGGAGGACATTAGAGGAGGGCATGGTGCATATTAATGCGTCAGGTTTGATTGTTATATGGTCAAACAGGTGCGTGGAAACAGTGGTGTGCTCCCACGATGGGGGTTGTTCGTTATGCTGCATGTGTCTCTTCCTACAAAGCCTCTGTTATCACAACAAGGAGCCCATGCAGCTCCTGTGCAGGCTGTATTTCTATAGCGTAGTCTCAGGGGAACTCCCATTACATATTCAGCTCTCCAAGACGAGCACACAGGATCACCTACAGATCACCAATCTGATGAACAAAAACACAGCAACATTTTTTTTCCTGAGTGTTGCATTAGATTCATTTATACAATGTACATTAGGTATTTAAAAAAACAAGAAATGACTAAATATCATATACATTGATGACGATATTGGTTAAAAATTTCCTGGCTCCTCCCTTTCTCATTAGGATGCCTTCTATGTTCTCTTTAACCTTTTGCATATTGTGAGCTACCATAAACATAATCTATGACTATCTACTGCAGGGAGACTCTGTCCAACAGGCTGACCATGTGTATTACTGGTATGAAAAGAGGGAACTATAGGCAGCTGGATTTGAACAGCACACATTGCATTTCAACTTTTTCAGCTTACTTATTGTTTGCACCAAAAAAGGTTTTTGATCCAAACTATAAAAGCCAATTAAAAATGTTATTCATTTCATTGCAAACTGTGAGTCTCTTTGAAACAGCCATATATATTTCCTCCTTGGTTTTATTAAACTTTTCATTATAGTGCAAAGCAGTTATTCTGTTTTGGACCTAAAGCTAAAAAAAGAAAAGGTAGAATGGCAGCAATGCAGTGTAAGAAATGTGGTTGAATCCAGTCCAGAAAAGTAATTTCGACAGATTGTGATCATAATTTGGTACTAAAGTAGAATTGGCTCAGGCCTTTGAGGAGAAAATAATGGGCAAACAATTTCCAGTTTGAAAACAAAAGCGTGAGAAAATTATTGGGCTCAAGAGAAACAGTCTGTCCTAAAGATTAGAGGAGCTTCAGAGATCCACAGTTCAACTTGGGAAAATCGGTGGATTGTATTCATAAAATTTAATATATATATTTTATGGAAAAGTGTCAAGAAAATGATGCAAAGGAGTCATTGTTGAAAGAAAGCTATAATAACACCTATTTTCTGTTTGTCACAAGCCATGAAGGGCAAAGGAGATGCTCTGGTCAGATGATTTTCACCTTTGCTGACATAAGCAGCTCTCAAAGCATTCAGTGTAATGAAGATGCAGGATCATGGTTATGACGGCCATGTAGATATTTATTGTTAGAAGCCTCTGTCCTGATTTTGATCTCACCTGCTGGTTCATTTGCCTCTCTTAGATGAGGATTATCTTCCACGTTTGTGTGAACACGATGGTGGAGATAATAAATAACCAATGGCTATGTCTTATTGGAAAGCCTGGCACGATTTGTAATTTCCTGTGTCGTGCATCAGACATGGACATTGCTGAAACTGATTGAAACAGGTGAGTGTGATAAGTGAATGTTGAAAAAACTAAGACAAGATCTGGAAAACAAAGGTCAGTTTTCTAAATAGGATCTTAGATCATTTGAAAATCTTAAGGATTCAAAAAAATTTGAAAAATAGGAACCATAATGTACCACTCACTGATACAAATCTCCATAACTTTTCATATTAAAACGCATACTATTGCAGGTAGGTGACAGTAAGACTTGTTCCTTTCATGACTATAGCAAAAAAATAAATAAATAACCTGTCCCCACGAGGGAGTTTGTAAATGTGACAATAACACTCTTCAAAATCTGCAGCTTTGGTTTTAAATAATAATATGGTTACATGCATTGTGCAAAATCCCTGTAAAAAAAACAAACAAAAAACATATACTACTGCACATCTATTTGCAAGCAGAAAAAGAAGAGTAAATCACTCAACAATGAGAAAGTGGTAATAACTGTCAGCACAGCACAGGGCTTCTTTGTGAGGAGCTTGTAGTTCCCACTAAGACATGGATAGCAATTTCCTGTCTAAAACCCCCAAAATATGCCTAAATGTTGTCATTTGAAAATCGTGAAGTCCGATTTTTCTATAAAACCAGTCAGGCCAACAACATAATTTATAGCATACCTATAATCCACAATGAAGTTTTGTAAACCAGTTCCACTGTGCTACACACATTAAAACATGAAAATATAAATTTGAGGGGATAAAACAGCTTAAAGTACATTAGTAATTTAAGCTTAAAAAGAAGAAATGACTATAAAATTTTCCCTCATCAAAGCTTCTCTGTTAGCATACAAGGCAACTGATCAGAGTTATTTTTGCATTTGTAATTTTTCTGTTATTTATCCTCTTTAACAAGTCTTAATCAAATCTTGTCTAATCAAATTCTCTACGTAGTTGAAGGAAAAACAATAAAGAGCCACATCATGTGAGATCACTGAGTAGATTTCAGGAAAATCCGACTGCAAAAAACACAGAGAAGAGTTTTATGAAGCAAACGAGGGCAGATTGGAACGGCCAGATTTCATTATCTCAGATCTTCGGTGATCATGTCAGGCGGTGTTATAAAAAAAACAAAAAAAAACACATGGTCTGGTCAGTGTGCTCCTCGGAAATGATTTTCAGGTCTCATTGATGTTTTCTCCAGAACTGCTGCCTCAGCCTGTCCTTCCAATGAAACTTATCACCAGGCAGACTGATATTGAGCCCTGCACTAGCAGCAAGCATCACCATGCATGTGCTTCCAGCACAGCGTGTACCACCGTCATCAATCCAGTCAACAGAGGAAAGCAGTAAGAAAAAACATCATTTCACAAAGCTTAAGTAGAATGAGTTCAGACTGCTAGAGATGCCTCTGTATTGGGAAGTTGTATCTTCTAAAAGTGATACGAGAAGAATAATAAAATATAAAACATTTCTGATCATTGTTTTTGTCACAGAATGACAGAATCCATCATGGAGTCAGAGTCAAACTCAAAAGATTGAGCATTGAAATGCTTCAGGATCTGTAATAATCTAATTAAAGTAACTTGTGTCATGTTGTTTACTAATAGCTCAATTTTTCATCAATCTAAATGAAACAAGAATTTTTTGGTTTCTTTTCAATTCAATATTTAAAAATATTCTGCTGTTTAGGGTTGTGAAAGAAGACAAAGATATGAGGAGGTAGAAGTGTTTGTGACACCCATCACAAAATGTGAACAATTCTTTTGAAATTGTCAGTAAAACAAAGGGAACAGTGAGGTATTACAGGGACTCAATTTTAAATTATTAGCCATCAGGTCTTTCTCAATTGCCAGCATTCGACTCTGTTCAGTAGACAGCAGGAGGTTTGCTGTTTCTTTGTTTCGCCCTCGATCCCTCATCTCTACTGGTCTCATAGAGGGATCCAAAAAAGGGATTTGATTCATTAGCAGAGATGAGAGCAGAATGCAGGGGGTAAAAATGGTGCCATTTTTCAATTTTACTCAAAGTGTGCTATATTGAGAGAAAAAAACTAAGCAAAAATGCTAAAAATAAAAAAATGCTTTCTTTCTGTCTTTAATGACAGATCAGAGCTGTTTCTGTCCGTCTCCCACCGCTTCACCACAAACCTAATCAAGTTGTGGTGAAGTGGTGGGAGTCTCCGATGATGATGGCGCCACTTCCTGACCACTAATTGAAATAATTTTCTGTGTAATCACTTTAAAAGACTGGCAGGGGACAAGCAAGCAACGAGAAGTAGTTAAGAAAGGCAACAGCATTTTAATTGAATCTTTCGAGATGCGACTGATTCCATCAAACAAGTGCAAAGCCACCCGGAGACAGACAGAGACGCGGCAGCAGAGCTGTTCAATTGAGAGATGAATTGTGGAGTAATAGGTTTAGAGGCTGTGAAAGGGAGCAGGGTTTAGCTGGATATGCTTCAGCCATTCTTTCGTACTCGCACTCTTTATCCCACATAATCTGTTAGAAATCTGTGCTGCAGCGCTGGGTACGAAGGTTGACTTTATCTTTGATGTGGCTTTTCTTATGAATGGCCCAAATGTGGTTTTCACTTCATTATTGCTAATTGTCCCAGAGACATGTCAGGGCCTTAAGCGACTGAAGCTGTCGGCTTTGTTGCTCCCACCTTAAGACTTTTATTTGGATGTAATTTTAAAGGGACAGTATTGTGTATTTTACAGCCACATCAAGTAACCGTGTTGCATTCAGTTGTTTTGGAAATTCTATTTATATCAAATATGACCTTAAAGAAATTTGACTCTCTTATTTAACGTCTTGAAATTGTGCCTCTTTTAAGAAAGTCCTTCTCTTTCTGAAACTCCGCCTTCAGGAAGTCATCACAACATCCCTCCTCTATTAACACTTTAACATTTTTATCAGCTCCTATAATGAGCTCAGCAGATGTGCAGCTCCACCAGATATTTGCTGATTGCTGCAGGCTAGTCTGGAGGAGCTGATTGGGGAAAGGCTGCTCTGTGAGGCGGAAGCTTTGAAATTGCAGCTCTGAGGAGGAGTTTTGTCTTCAAAAGGCGGAGCTAGGTCCACTCAGACGTTTTGCACAGCTGAATGGTTTCCATGGGAGATTAAAAGATTTTTCAAACATTCATTTATCATTCAAGAATCAATGTAACACTCCCCGTATGTTTTTGATTAGGGAATAACACTACAACATGATGCAAAGCCCAAAAAGGTCAACTTTACACAATACCGCCCCTTTAAGATGTTAAGATTTGCATGCTGCCTTTACTGTTCTGTAGGGCTGTGAAACCATGGGGCAACTCAGTGCATTGCTCAAGTCCCACAAGACACAGGGACCCAGGCTGGGGATAGCCTGTCCACAGCCATTTCCCCACTCTTTAATCTCAGCGGCCGACTGGAGAGAGCAGTGCTGCACATTCCATTAATGTAAAGTGGGGCTTGAAGGCCTGTAATTTATTGGCTCTGCAGGCTCGCCTCCCCTCATCTCACTCATACTGGCTACCAGCCACCAAATACTCCCCCTGATACCAGCCGACGTGCAGCACCCTGCACACAGCAGTTTATGCTGTGCTGCTTCCTGTCGCCCTTTACCTCCGTCGTCCTATAGTCTTTTTTTTCTCTTTACATAATTATTCCTACTCTCCTCTTCTTATACATCTTTTCTCTATAGCAGCTCTGCCTTTACCTGCCGCCTGCCTACAGTGCAGATTCCATCTGCAGAGGCTGTCCTGAGACAGATTTATTACATTTCATGCTACAGACGCTTCTGCTGTAAAATGGAGCCAGGGATAAAACAGGAGCCTGGGTCCTTTATCTGCTTCACTTGTTTAACCGTTTCGTTTAATTACCAACAAACTCAGGAGAACCACAGGAGAACAGAAGAACCACCTGCTGCGGTAGACTAAATGTAAGAGAAATAAACATGAGTATGAAAAAAATTAATGGATCAAATATTCAGATTAATTCTGATTTGACTCTCTTTCCTTTCCTTTGGGAGACTTGATGAACTGTTGAACCTTTATTCTCCCTTTTTGCTGCATAGACAAGGATATATTTTCCGATTTTAATAAGGTTAACTAGATTTCGATGCTGTTCCATCATAAGTTCAAGTAATTAAAGGTTAAAATTAACAATACATCCAGTTTATGAGGCAATAAACAGTGGACAATTGTAACAATATTATTGGGAAAACTACAAATCCCCAAGTTTTTCTTTTAACATAGACTGAAAGTTTCACAAATCAGAAACTGATTGTAAAAAAAAAACTGCAGCGTGTGAAAAAAAACTAATTCACCCCAGGCTGAAATACCAGCATTATGAATGTGAATTATGAACAAAATGCGATAATAAGGCAATAAAATATTATGATATTCTATCAGAATCATCATTCATTTCTTCACCATTTGGAGTACAGTAACTCCGTGGATTGGCTCACACGGACTGATCCTCCAGTATCCAGGAGCCCTGTTGTCTTGTTCTCTTCTTGAACCACTTTTGACAGATCCTGGCTACAGACTCGGTTCAGTCCACAAAAACTGCAGTTTTAAATATGCCGAGACCCAGACGTTTAGCCATCACAATCTGACCCAAATTAGATTAGTCAAATCCTTACTCCTGTCTATCTTTCCTGCTTTTAGAAAGATAGATTCATTCAGGACAAAATCTTCACTTGCCACCTATTACAACCCACCTATTCACAAGTGCCACGATGAAGAGATGGTGGCATATTCACATGTCAGTATTACGCCTTATGATGTGGTTATTATGCTTGTCTGAAGCTAAGATGGTCTAGATGTCAGAACAACATTGCAAAAGCTCCTTTATTTGTGTTTTCACAAAGATTTCATGACTCAAATGGTTCTTTGAAGAATCCATCTTCTATGTATTCTTGCTAGAGACAATCAAATGCAGTCAAAACAACTTTATAGAACTGAAAAAAAAACAAAAGAAACTACAACCCAGTCTGGAGTTCTAGGGCACCAAACCCAAATCTTGCCTGTGGCACCAAATTGTACAGAGCTATTGTGGCACTGGTTGCCTTGAGCTTTTGACTTAAAAGGTAATATTTTTCTTTACTTTTTATCATTTATTGATTTGTTTGTGGGTTTTTTAACTTTTGAAGTGTTTGGCCACTTACCTGCAATACACACAAGTTTTAGAGAACTCACTTTGGAGAAACTGAGAAATTCACATTGATTTGACTGGGAGCACATGCAAAGGCTTTCAGTGTAAAATTGCAAGAGGTGATGCTACTACAGGTTGGAACAGTTTGTTTTCATAGCTCAAACTTAGTTTGCCATGGCCTCTTTTTACATCAGAGAAGGTACTGACAGCTATGTCGCAGTTTCATTCAACCCACCAAAATGGAGAGCTTCACCACAACAAACCAGTACATCCCTCAGATCAAATGCTGCTCCAAGCCGCCTATCAGTCTCCTGCTCCCTCATTTATGAACAAGTACCCAAAATAATTTAACTTCTCCACTTACGGAGACCATGGTCTCTTCTCTGGAAGTGCTGGCTGTTATCCTGGACATTTTATACTGTCAGCTGTGAACTGCGCAGTGAAAGTTGGAGATAAAAGATCACAGAATCCATTTTGAAAAGTCAGAGCTCAACTCCAGTCTTGGAGAGCTACCATCCTGCAGCTGTGGTCTCTGTGCAGCAATTTGATCAGGAACCTTTCAGTTTATTAGGCCATGTTTAAGCTCCGACTATTTGGTAGATTAGCCTTACTTGGATCAGCAGGAACAACTCTGCTGGTCTCAGTTTGCTGCACAATTGTTCAGTGGGTAGTCAGGATCTAGTAAGATGCTATGTAACCAGATGAACCAGATGGGCCTGGTGACTGTTGGTCAGAGGCAGAGCTTTATCCAGCACTTCAAAAATGTAAGTGTTAAATACTCATATTTAAACATAACACAATAGATGCAGACTGTTTTCAATTGCTGTCGTTAAACCTCATTTGTTATACAGTCAATTTCTACTCCACAGTAATTCTTCTTTTTTTAATCTTTCTTCATTCATATATGTTATACATTCTGTGAAAATTTTAAATAAAAGTGCAGATTAATTCCAGTCCCAAATAATTGTGGATGTACAAGTCAGGGTCCATACACTCCTCACACCTCACATCTCTCACCTGCCAAGATGTGTATAATTTTGTAGCTTAGTTGAACTACAGTCACACTAGATATGCAGTTCTCACTACAGCCTCTAGGGGTGCAATAATATGCTGGTTTACCAACTGTGCTCAGAAAAGAATAAATAATTAAAAAAAAAGATTAAAGAGATTTTATCACCAGAATATCAGAGCTGATCTGTATCACTGTTGTCCCTGAGAGATAAATGATTTACTCTGGGAAAAGTGCAGATATTTCCCCGCTGTATGTCTTTGGAACAAGCTTTGTTGTTGTTTTTCTATTATATGCTTGTCGCCTCTCTCTGATTTGGACTATTATTGTCTCTGTCAGGAAGTACAGCCAACAGGGTCACTAAAATCTGGGCTACAACAAGAATCCTTGAGACCCAAGATGCCTAAGGTGAGAAAATTTACAAGCCTTATAATTTGACTGTTAATATTCTGGACTGTTTTGAACTCCTGAGAATCATAATGATTTCTGACTCTAAAAAGGAACAAATTTGTGGTAAAATAAGCAGCATTGTGTCCGATCCTTTACAAGGAGTCTCCTCGGCAGCAAACACACACTCAGCACGGACTGGTTTGAACTTCAAATAATGTTTCTAAATATTGTTTCAAGGTGCAGAGAAATAATGAGCACTTCCTAAATAATCAAAACAAGTCTAGAGAGGCGTACTTCAGGTTATTGCTATTTGATTACAACAACAGCGATATAAGCACATGTTTACTCCAGTTAATAATGATAAAAAAGCTTGAGGAAAAAATATTCCAAGCCTCTGATCATCACAATTTGTAGACCCAGTAAGTGGTAGTTAATGACAACAAAATGAATACAGAATTAGTGAGACTATGGAGCAGGCAACTAATGCAACATTTATGAGTTGATTAAACTGTGTACGTAGTCTAAGAGGAGCTATGAGAGGGATGCAATTGGCCAGTGGGCCGCCATTTATTCATTCATGCCCGAGGCCATACATCTCTCTCAGTAAATTATTTAGACCTTTTCATTGCGTGACTGTGCATGTATGAGAGTGTGGTGTGAGTGTATTACTGAGGTTATGTGTATAGAGCCAAGGCAAAGATGGCTTTAGAGGGGTCACTGGCCACAAAACAACATTATGATATTGCCACTTTGTGCTCAATGTTTGTGTGTGTGTGTGTGTGTGTGTGTGTGTGTGTGTGTGTGTGTGTGTGTGTGTGTGTGTGTGTGTGTGTGTGTGCGTATAAATCCATCAGTGCGGAGTTTTCCATTTAGCAAAAAGGGTCCTTAGGGGATTTTGTGGACAAAAAGGCTAAACTGATCCAGAGATGGAAAAACAAATCTGATGTCGAGATTGAAGGAGGAAGCAAAAGAAAAAAAAAATAATTATGCTTAAGAACACAACAAAGCAGGGAACATGTTGTTTATTTTCTTCCATTTATTATTAGCACTCACATCCCCTCCTTCATCTGTGAGGTAAGAGTGTCTGATGGAAATGCATGTCATTTCATTAGGTGTGTTTTGTAAAGTCTCACTGTAGGGGTCCCGAGAGGTTAACATGTGAAACAGCCGTGCTAATCGCTGTGTTAAATTGTGTTTCTGAACACAGGTTGACCATTTCCCAGAACACAGCCTTGACCCGTCAGCTGCCTCTGAAAGACGAGCTTAGAAGGCAGTTTAGAAAGTGAAGAAGTGAAACATGATAGGATGAGGGAGAGGATGGTAAGAAGGGATGGATAAAAGGCATGACAGCATACTTCATATTAACTCCCATCTGTCTGGCCACATTCAATCCCTGGACAGTGTTTATCTGACATGAAAAAGACAGCTCTAACTCAAAATACACACACTGCATGGTGCACACCTTGAATCATTTTGTCAGCTGTCAGCCGGAGAACCTCTTTCTCCTCTATAATAGATTTTTATGTTATTGTTCTTGTGGCAGTGAAACATGATGATCAGTTTTAAAAGAGTTTGTGAACAAAGCTAACTTCCCCTCTAATAATTTTCTTTAACCTCACAGCGATATTGAGTGAAAACACAGCCTTCGCCATTTGTTCCCGTGAGTCTTGGGATTTTGTGAGGAAAAGCAATTAAAAAGCTCCTAACAGGAAAAAAGAAATAATCAAAAATAGAAGCTTTACTAAAACTTTTTTTAAAAATAGGAATGTTATTAGAATGATGTGGGGATTTTTGTGGGGAAGTATTTTAAGAACAAAGTTGTGGTACAGCAAAGTGGGACAAATTTTAATGCTTTGGTATGACTGTAAAAGTTTAGTGATGTGCTGAACAGCAAAACAAAAAAGTTGCAAGACAGCAGTGGACTCGAGTCAAAGACCTCTTCTCTAGATTGTCTTGGGAATAGAAACAGTAACTTACATTTACATGCACTAGCCATGCTAATTGCAAATATAATGGCAATTGAACAACATTGCTATTGACAGGTTAAGCTTTAGAAAAACCAAAGATCAGAAGTAGGCTACATATATCTAATCAGTGGGTCTCTAAGAACTAGAAGCAATATTTTTTTATTCTAGGGATTCATGCGAGGGTCTAATCTATACATTTTACTTCTTATGGCTGATTAAAATGAAAATGAACTGTTGAAGGAAATGCAACACAAACTTCACTCAACCAGTCTGTCTGGTTGAGTGACAGACTGGTCCTCTCTTATATGACAATATTTATGAATAGTACCTGCACCTCTTGCTTGTCAGGTCTATTTTACACATCTGCTCTTGGAATTGAAACACTCCCCACACCAGAAAAAAGGCCCCATCTCAACGAGGAACATGCATGGAGACCCCTGAAAGAATATCTTCCATCCTCTTCACCCTCTCCTGCTTTCCTTATCCAATTTTTCATTTTTCTCCCTTCACCTTCCCTGACATCTGTGCCTGGATCAGCAACCTTCCTTGTGCTTTCCCTGTTTTTCTTATTTCCTGTTTCCTCTCTGCATTCTGGAGATAGGCTGATATGAAAGATTGCACACACGGTGCAACACCTGACAGAACCATAGCTCTGCCTATATGTGCTGCCATCATGTTGATAGAGCAGTCTGAAGTTCTTCCTTGCACAAACCAGATTCTTCCAGAGTTGAAAATATTAGAAAAAAAAAAAAAAGAAAAAAAAAAAGGAAACGATTTGCCTCACCGAGTTAGAGCTGATATTTATTTATGCCGAAGCCAAAGGGATTCAGGGAAAGCTGTGTCACTGCACTTACAAAGTGATAGCGTAAACACACAGATGTTAATGAAAAGGGGCAAAGTGGCTTCTTTTGGCTACTGTTTAGCCTAGCATTTAGCCCAGTGAGGAGGTAAAAGCTACTGCTGTGGGAATGCTAATGAAGGTAAAGAAAACAAAGCCTGGTTAATGAGAGCCTTGAGATAAGAGAGCAGAGGCCAGGACGCCCATGTACACACATACACGAACAGCTCATACTCCTCTCCGTCGACACTAATTAGACAGGGAGGACTATATGTGGAGGAAGAGCCAGCTAACCGTCCACATCAATACCGCAGTGTGCAGCTCCGTCTCGGCCACTGGCCTTGAAAACTCAAAGGGAGCGCGGGATTGAGAGGGCAGGGAAAGAAAGGCAAATTAGAGCTAGGTTAAGACAAAGAGGGCAGACAGGAATAAATCTGCAGAAATGGAAATTAATTTAGCTAATTGTGATGCAATCCGTACTATAGCAATGTGAGTCCTGACCCTATTGACCCCAGGGTCAGCTTGCACATATCTGATCTCCAGCACCTACACATGATGGAGGTACACATGTGACTCATGCTGGGCATCTATTTCATATTTCTGATATGAAAATGACTAGGACCATAATATGCACTCAAATAGATCTACCAGTTTGAATAAGTCAGTCTTATTTTGCAACACAAACACATTCTTTCCGCATAATTTGCACATCAGCCGTCAGAGCTGCAGTATGTAGCCCACATGTATGTAATCAGCTCAAAATCAATTTTGAGGTGATTACATGAGCTCAAAATTGTTCATGAGACTCAACACTGAGACAATAAGCTTTGGACACACTCCAGGAAAGCAGTGTGTGTAAATCTCTTCTAGACACAAACAGGTATTATAAAAGAAACAAATTAACTTTGCTTTTCCATTACTTGGATTTTTTTATTTTAGGTGAGTCATTCCATGTCTCTCAGACACATCTTCTGTGCTGCCATCAGCCCCACTTCTCTTCCACCTCCCTCAGGTCCGTCTGCTTTTGACAATCTCCCCACCAGGCTCACCTCCTACCTGGGTCTGAACTCACATTGCTGCCACTCCTCTTCCACGAGCCTGAGGCGATGCCTGAACTTAAGCTCTGTTGGAATGGAAAGGGAAAAGTGTCCACCAACATCAGCCTCTGCGTGTAGAGCAGTGTAGACTTAATAAGCATCACGGAAGAGATTTAAAAAGTGACTACACCTCCATCTTACGCTTCCACACTTGGCATCCATCTATCAAAAGCTCCATCTCTGATTTTCTCTCTCTCTTCCAGTTCCTCCCCTTCCTTTCCAATTGACGTTGTGTGTTTTTTTTTTTCCTTTCACTCCTCTCTTTATATTTCTCAGAATTGTGCACTCTTGCTCATTCTCCATTTTTCATCCTCTCTTGTACAATCAATCAGTTCTGAATTACTCATTTATTCCTTCTTTCAGTGCTGTATTTTCTCTGCCACCGAGGATTCTGGTAATTTTCTCTCCTCCCTCACACTCCCTCTCACTACATACTGCCTGATAGGATCAGATGCTATTTGTCTATCAGGGGCCACAGGGATATTTAATAAAGGGACTGTAATACCTCTGTGTGTGTGTGCATCCATGCGTGTGTCAGGGTGCACCCTTTTGACCAGGCAGAAGAATATCCCCCCATTTTCCACCTTGATGAGGAAATTAATAGGTCCGATATGGAGGCTGATGAAAAGTCATCTCGACAACGACATTTAATGTCGCAGTTAATTTTCTATTTAGCGACAGTAACCCTAACCAACTCTAATTGATTAGGTGATCAAAAGTAATTGGAATTAGGCCGCAGCTATGGATTCATTTGTCTTTTATGAATACTAATTGACCCGCGATTGCCCCTATACCGACGCCTTCCCCGCTCTCCTCTGAAACTCTCACCGGACGTTTGAGGCATCGAGCATTCTTCGCATATACGCTCAATCTTCTGAATGTATGTGGGTGGCTGTGCATTGCGCCTGTGCTCGGGTGCGAGTGATTAAGTATTCACGTCTCAGCTGCCATGCGCCCCAGGTCTTGGTGAGGAAGCCAAACAATTCTTCTTGACATCCATTATGTGTGACTTTCTACGAGCAAACATGTACGAGTTGTGCACGCTGAGCAGTCGGAGCGCGCACATTTGTGAAATCGAACTGCAGAGGAGAGCAGCAGTACTAACGGAATAAATATGGGACAGATTTGAATAATCTAAACACTCATTTCCTCAATTTATGGGTGCCATTTATAGCACTGAGTAAAAAACAGAATTAAAGGAAAATCTTCCTTCCTGATTCTCCTACTGTGTCTTCAAGACTCGACCGTATAAAGTTCAATGTCTTTCAAGCACACGCAAATGTAGGAGCAAAAGCAAAACACAGATGGTCCCACACAGATGAAAAATTTGATGCGAACAAGAAACGTCTACTTTTGGCCAGAAAATGCATAAATGAAAGAGGGGCAACGCCTCTGTGTTGCCTACTCACTTGTTACTGTTTTTCAAGTCACAGCATTGGTGGACCAGCAGGACTCTCCACTGGTACCAGACTGTCCATCTTGGTTGTGTTAATCCATCCTTCCTACTTTGTGAATTCCTAGTATTAAACTGTTTAGCACTCTTCGTTTCTTTGCGTCCTACAAATCCGAATCTGGAACATAAAGGGAATTTGCATTGGGAATGCTGGCTTTTTTTTTTTTCAGAGCTCAAAAATTTCTTTTTAACAAAGCATATAATAAAAAAAAATATGTGACAAAGAGATAATGGTGGCCATTCTTTTATTTTTTAGCATTTTTTTTCTTTTACAAAAATAAGCCTGACATGTATAATTTAAATTGATACGCCTGCAAAATTCTCCAAAGGATATTTTCTGTCACAGCCAGTATAGAAACGGGCTCTACAGGATTAAAAGAAAACAACCACCACCATTTGACCTCATTACCCAATTCCTTTCTCTGGCAATGTGTTCATAGCAGAAACATAAAAGTACCTAAGGAAACAAGCACTACCAGCAGTCTCTAGGAGCTAAGGATGTCATGGCAACAACACTGCAAAAAGGTGTGATTGGGTCGAGAAAATGGCATGCATGAAGGTGTTTGCAGAGATTATGTGTAAATATGTAGCACACAGTGTGAACCTGCAGCTACAGAGCACTACAGGGCCACACACACACACACACACACACACACACACCCCTACACCCCCCCCCCACACACACACACACCCACACAGAGTTCATCTTTCAGGATAAAGTTTAAGGTTTCAAAATCTTTGCATCATAAATGACAAGTAACAAACATATGCCGACAGAGCAAAGCAAACATTCATTAGTTACTGTTGTAATGACAAGCAGGTTTAGATGGTTGTGAAAAATGCACAGATATTTAATTAAAAATATGCAAATATGTAGACAGTTGGGAGGTTATCAAACTCAGCTTAACATTACAAAAATCATTTCGAACTACATTTCAATCCTTGCATTTTTTTTTTCCTGCTAGCTTCACTGAGTCAGAGGAGAGACGAGTCTGGAATTAGACATCCAGCATCCAGTTGGTCTTTGACTAAATTGCTGTGGCTTAATTCACACAAAACATCCTCAGCCTAATGAGAAAATGATCATTTGGAGAAACGGTTAAAGTAAAGGCATTTGTGTCCCTCAGGTTATTTCAAATAAATGAAACTAATCTGCAGTAAATGATCTTGAGTGTAAGGGTGCAGAGAGAATGCACTGAATGGCTTGAGGCCAGAGTGACATGACAATCTGATCATATCGCAGGCCTTTCTGTCTCTGCAGTTCCCCAGAGTCCAATTAGAGAAGAAAGAAAATCAAAGTGGTCAGTGCAGGGAAAAATATTGATCAAAATGACCCTGTGTGTGTAACATATATATGTAACATGTCAGGTTATGTGCCAGGCCAACACATTAAGTAACACATTTGTTGACCCAGAAATCGCTGACAATCCCACAGTGACTTGAACGTTGAAGCTGTAAGCTGGTTTGCTGGATGAGGGGGGAAGGCAAACCGTCAATGACACGAGCACAAACCATAATATTTCAGATTGATTAATTTGTCTGTTTTGATTTTTTTGGGGAGGGGAATTTACTCAGAAAGGACACATTTGGTTTCCATAGCTCAAGAGTAATGAGGTTAAAATCCATGCAAATTAGTTTCAGTTATTATAAATTCAGATGAAAGAAATTTTGTGTTTCAAATGCCCCAGTATAACCCTAATTAATCATTTATGATTCACATCTGCATATTCAAATTAGCTTAGATCCACAGGAAATATGGAAGGAGATGGAATATCTAAAAGGGGGGGGGAGCTGGAAGAAGGAAAACAGAGTAAAAAAAAAAAAAAAAAACAGAGACAAGGGCAGCTATTAGCGTAATTTCTAAAAACAATGTTTTCTTTTCTTTCCTTTGTGTTGTCCTGATCCCCTCACTGCATGCAAACAGTATTGCTGCTAGCGGTTAGCCTGTGCCATCTGCATTAGCACTTTGGTCTCATGGTTACTTGGGGGGCGGGAGGCTTTGTGTTGTCAGAGCCGAAGCACCAAAGTCTTTATGGGCACAACTGACAGATTCCAACCTCTGCCCTATTAGTGAACAGGGAGGCTCTGGGCTTTCTTCTCTCTATCTCTGTGCGCCTCATGTGAGAGCCTTGATTAGGACTTCAGGGAACCAGAAGACAGAGAGCGTGGCAACAGGCGGAGACAAAATAAAAATGCCAGGGGAGAAAAGAAAGGAGATAGGGACAAGAAAGAGGAAATACCAGAAGGAGGAAGACAGAGACAATAAACTAAAGCAAATGTTAAAAGTTTACGTTTTATATTTTAATATGACGTTTTAATTTATGGCATCAATAAACGGATTCGAAGAAGAGGCATAGATGGTGAACTATCAGATCATAAGCAGGAGTGAAGACGTTACAAAGACAGAAACGTGTCGCTGAAACAAACTCATTTTATTAATCTTCATTCATTTGAAGGACATTAAATACTGTTTCATCAAAATCAGTGATCACCTGATGTTGATCTGCTCCCATTTTAGAGCCCAGACACATGAAAGTGTGTGGACTTCAGACTAAAGCTGTCTACCCAGATTCTTTTCAGCACAATTATGAAGTATGAATAACTACACATTAGATATCTTTATAATCATCATAAAGTTAGAATAAAAGATGGAGGGAAAATTATATATGGTGTTCAAAATGCTTTTCAGGTAAAGGTGGGTTTATGTGTGGATTTATCTGCCATTCATGTGTATTCAGGCCCCTTTATTATGACGCCCCCAATAAAATTCAGAATCACTAAAACAGAATCCAGCACAAATCCAGCTGCTCTGTGAAGGATTCAAGCTTTGGTGAATAAACCTGATTCTGATCTTACCAAGAAATGCATCAAAGCCAGTACAGATATGCCCCAAAAGACTTTCAGCTTTAATACTGCTGATCACAAATGTCACACTTTTTAGAAAAAATAAGGAAACCCGTGTATTCCTTCCACTTCTCCATCACATACTACTTGGTTTTCACAAAAAAACACAATATTTTTAAAAAGTACAAGAGGTATAGATACTTTTTCTTTTACATTGCACACAAATTAACCCTAAAAAAGGACATGTTAAAGCTCAGAAAAGATTGCGTAGAAACAAACAAAGGAATGAAAAGCAGTGGTGATAGGAGCGTAAGGCCTGGCTGAGGACGAGCTGATGAACAGAAAAGGCTGGCTGTCAGTGTGAGCCTGTAATTGAGGGTGGGTTCGAGCTTTCCCCATGGACTTCCCATGTTCTCTGACAGATATAATACAGTACATACTATACACACAGACCTACAGTATGTGCTCCTGTACATCTGACCATGAGCTGGTTTACAGGGTGTGCTGAATTTGAGCCGAAAACGATTGGACCAAAGGAATACGTCAGTCAGGACTGATCTAATACATGACAAGAAGTACATCTACATTAATTATGTTATTATAAGATATTTCAAATATGTATTTCCTTAGAGTGAAATACACCAAAAAAAAATCATCCACCATCTATTTTGATCCACAGCAGAGTTGTGTGTGGGTAACACTTGGCTCCCCAGGGAGTCTGGGCCTGTGATCCTGCAGTGTTGCTGGATGAAAAAGAGCTCACATCTGCTGGTGCATCAAATCAACCACAACCACATCAATAAAGCAGACCTAAGAGAATTTAGGTTTAACGTTTCTGCAGTACATAACATATCAAATGCTTCAACTTCTACCTTCCTTTCGATCATGTTTACATGACTTACACAAACTGAAGGGACGAAACCTCCATTTATTTTGCTTTTTTGTCCCTCATGTTTTGACTACTGTAGAAATTAAAGTATGACATTTATGTTTGGTGTATTTTATTTAGCTGTAAATAGGTAAATAGCAGTTTTTTTGGCTGATAAGGATAAAATAACCAACATGTACATCTGCACAAACACAATGCTACTAAACAGCTTACATACACTCCCAAAGGACATGGAGGCTGTTAGGTTTGTGCCTTAGTGGATCCATTTGAGCTGTTCATTTTTCAGAATGGAGTGATTGTGCAACAATTTGCAAAAGTCAAAACACCAGAGAAATGTCTGAACATGTTTGCATTTTCGTGAATTTCTTGGGCCAATTTAAAGGTTGAGTTACAACTAGGCATACTCTACAAATTTTCCACAGAGGTTTTAGGAAAGACGATTCGTTGAAGCCTAATTTGTCCATAGCCTATCAGTTTTGATGTGTTTTCAGGTTCATTTGTCCTGTTTACACTCTTAACTGAATCCAAGTCTCAACTATCTGAGCCAAATATGAAAAATGTCTGGAGGGGCCAAAATGACGCTTTCAAACTAAAAACAGCCACACCAACTGCTGGAATATGTATGTTAATGTCAGCTTCATGGTGTGGTGCTGTGGAAAAGTGGTTGGTGCAAATAAGAAGGAAGCCTTTCTTCAAATCAAACATTGAAGAATTGATGCAGGCACACAACTGGGTGTCCTAAAAGTTGCTTCATCTGTTCAGAAACACAAATCAAACCTGGTTTTGGAATGGATGGAGCAGATTAACATTGGGCTTAACTCAATTAAAGTATTAGAGAATTATGTTTAAAAATTTGGGTAAGTGCCAATAAACACTCAGTTTGAAATTAATTTTACTTATGTTATTGAAGAGCCTGGTCATATTCTAAATCATAATTACGCCTGAACCATGCTGATGTGGTTTCTGATGTGATTTTTCTTCAACTTGCTGATGGATGTGAGTATTATTTTGAGCCAGTCAGGAATGAAGAACCAAAATTTACGTTTCCACAAACTACACTTGTTTTAGAAATTAATTGAAGACAAATTGTTTCACCCTGGAAAAGACAGTTCAAGCAAATTACTAAAACATAGAAATTAATAAGACAGCATCATTGCATGTACAACCTTTCGATGACACAATAGCTGAATTGGCCCATTGATGTTATTCACCGGCAGAGCTCAGAGCAAATCCTCTGCAGGGTAGATCACACAAGCCTCAAAGACCTCTCACAATTGACACAGGTACCCACAAATGTGACCTGCCAGTAATTCACTGTACTGCTGCCAAGGAGGCTTTCAGTGGGAGGAGCAGAGAGGTCAGCTGTGGACATAACCAGAGACGTGCTCCACTGGTCCAAATAGATGAGCTGCTGTCGCTCTAATTGGTAGCAGAGCAGGAATGAAAGCTCAATACGCCGCACTCATATTATCTCCAGCTTTAAGGACAATAGGAGCTGGAGGACCACAGCAGAAAAGCAGACAAGAATTAATGACAGCCATTATGGCTGCCAGAAATCACAAACTGTTAATTTTTGCACCAGGTTTTTACAAGAAGGGTAATTATTGGCCGACTTCACCAAGCTGCATCTTTTGGCATGTAATGTTTCTGCTCTCAGTGTAACATCTGACACCAAATTTCAATTTTAGATGTAAGCCCCCACCTCTAATCTGCTTTGACTCTAGCTTTAGGCTATTTGGCAAAAGCATTTAGCCTCGTTTGGTTTAACGCCTTAAATTAGCTCACATCGTGCCGCTCTCAGCCTGACCTGCTTAATGTATCTTGACACAAGCAATTCTCTAACAAGAGTCGGAGTGTGTGCAGACATAGGCTGTTTGATTCCTCTGCGCTTCCCTACTCCAACAGGAGAGTTCAAAGACTTATATTTTGTTGAGGATGTAAAAGGAGGTGGGGGGAACCCAGATAAGGAAGATAGAAAAAAGAACAAAGTGACTTCTTTCTGCTGAGGGTGAAGGCATTTAAAGTATAGTCGGTAAAGAGGTGATGTTAATTGCCACCGATTCCTCGTCCTCTCCCTCACTCAGATTTTTTTTTTGCTGTATGCCGTCTGGCAAACCAATTTGCACAGACAGCATGAGCAAATTTCCGTATGCAATCACATAATATGCAGCAGAGCAGGAAAGACTGAGCTCTGAGCGAAGGAATAAGCAAAATCTCATCACATGCTTTCTTCTTTTCACCTGGAAGCAAATCCGATTCAAGAGCTACGGGATGAGTAATGAAAAAATCCATATCTATTCACATATGTGGACATGTCTTTTTAGATAATATGCAAAAGAAGTGCATAGGGAGAGGTTCCTCATCCTCATGTAGAAAGGACACTGATTTTTCACAAGTGCGCGCACGATATTCACCCACTCTGACAGCCTAGTTGGAGAGAATGACGTTTCAGAGAAGAGGAATGAATAAACTCCATCTGACATGGTGATAAGGCCTGACCTTTCAGTATGAGAGGAGGAAAATGTAGATGCGGGACTCGCTGTTGTAGGAGTGGCTGGGTGACACATACACAGGGAAAATACGGATGACCTTATATGCATCCATTTCTGTCCGTGTGTTATTGTGTTTTTAAGCACAATTGTGTTTGTCCCCATGCACTGAGGTATGATGCATCTGTGCTTGTCAAATAAGGCCTACAGTATGAGACATATACAGCGTATGGTGTGGAATAATGGAACCAAGACAGAGACTGACAGGTTTGGCTGCCACGGCCAGACAATGTCTATTACTGTTCCAGGTACTTCCAAACCGAAAATGGTGACAGGTGCAGCATGAAACATCAAAAGCAGGCAAATGTGCAAAAACACATTTAAATGACTACACTGATGGATTACATTAGGAAATGCAATTATTGTATTGTTTTCTTATGTGAAAAAATGATCAAGATAAGAATTTTGACTCTGACTCATGTAGTCACATTGCTAATGTTAACGTCAGCTTGGTGGTGTGGACTCCCATCGGTCAGCAGGTGAACGAGAAAGCTCATTATTTGCTTATTTTGGGCCTGTGGTGGGGAGAGGTTTAATTTTCCTCTCCTGTGTATTTTCTCATTTGATCTCATTATAATTGCTTTGGTTTTTTTATATTATAACATGCAACATGTGCAATTGGAGTTGTTGTAGAAGGTGATGGCTGGCCACCCACTGTAATACCACAGTAGTCAGTATCACAGTGGAAACCTCGGACTGAAAACAGGCCTAAGTGGAAGATAAAACATTTGAGGTGTGACAGAAAAGCTGCGGGTCAACGGTGGATGGGACGTCTGTTTTTGACTGCGGGGAATAAGAGGACGGTGCTAATCCAGTTCCAAAATGAACCTATCAAAAGACGTGACCAGCTCACTGCCTAGTCTCCCATTTATCTGAGCCTCCTCCTGCTCTCTGACCACACATCTTCAGCTGGAGTGTTCTTTTTTTATTATTATTATTTGTATTGTTTTCGAAATAAATTCCACAAAAAAAATTTATGATGAATTTTTAAGTCTCTATAACCCATCCTTGGGTTGCATTAATGTATTTGGCTGGCCGTGACAAACCTGGAACAAGTCTCCCTGGGGGCGTTTTGAGTTATTCACAGATTCTGAACGTGTGGATTCTCAGCATTCTTAGAAACAGCTGGAGTGAGTTATGCCTGCTATTGCAGTGCAGGGCCCAGCATGAGAAGACACTGTAAGTAACTAAAGCTGCAGCATCACCACTTTACATACTCTAGCATAAACTGTTTGATCTCCATTTAAGGGTTGAGTTATAATAACACTTTTGGAAGGTCCCATTCAGTGTGTGCAGGTCTAATTTGAGTGAAAGGTGGCAAGTGTGATCTGTGCCAAATTACAAAACTTCAGACATGAATGTGCGGGGAAGGGAACAGCGCTATTAGCATGTGCCCCCTAGTGCCAGGTTCAATGCTTCAACTAAATCCCTAGCTTCAGGCAAATTGCCTCTGATTTATTAAAGATGTGAAAAAATACAATAAAATCTGTGATATGATCCTCACAATTTAGTGATGCTGCCTAGGTAGCACATAGGGGCTTGAGCAATGAAACTGAAGAATTCAAGCTATACATTTCGGATGTCACAGCAATGATCTGGAAATAATCCATCCTAAATCAAATCCGGATTATGATAAAGCAGAGCTTCAACCTGGCAGTGTGTTAAAATTCATCCATGTTAATAAGGTAAAGGTTGTGTGAGTATAAAGAATGAAAAAGAATATAGATGTATAACAGCCAGCAAGGGCAAGCCTGCAAGTATTGCCTGTTAGTTTGTGTTTGACATAATCTACCGATATTTAAAAGCCTATTTCTAGAACATGAAGTACTACATACTGGAAACGTGTTTGTAGTTTAAAATTAGTAAAGGCTGTGGTAAAAGTATAAAAAGTAGTGATAAAAACCACCAGAGCCACTTCAGTTTGAATCTATATGAACTTAACCTTGCACACTGCTAAAGCGTGACTTTCAAAAGCATTGATTTTGAGGATTGCTGAATGGAGAAAAGAGCAGATACTTACACAACTACTGAAACCCAATATTTACCAAAAAGTAGCATTTCCAGCCTGTTCAGCTCTTCTCTCCTTCCTTCTCCGTTTCTCACCCTGTCATTTCCCTTCTTCTCCTCTCTCTGCTCATCGGTCCCCCCGGCTCGAAGAGACGTAACAACTAGTGACAGAAGTTAAGTGATTCCCAAACCCGCCATTCGCACAAAAACCCGTCAGCGAAATGCTGTCTCACATATGGATGCTAATATCCACACACATGGACACACAAATCAGGATTAGGAGACTCCCAGGCGCTCTGTAATGTTCGATCTACCAGCACACATGGTGCTTCTGCCTCTAGAAGTATGAATATATTTATACTGTTTGAACATCTCTCAGTTACACTTTGAGACAATTTCTTCAGAGAATGATACAGTGAATATTCAGCGTTTTGTCTCGTTTCACCTTTCTGACTCTGATGGGGGTTTCCCTGCCTGCTGCTCTCGGTGCAGCAGTACCTGTCTCACTTGCCAGAATTGAGGTATGGGAGTGAAAGTCTCTACGCCTCGACTCTGGCCCATAATTATCATGGATGTCAAATCAATGTGGGCATCTTGATGAGGAATGTGTTTTGTCAGGGTTCGGTATAATTCGACTAACAAATTTTAATACCTCGTACTTTTTACCTTTTTGTCATCTCTGAACAATCTGCCCCGTCTTCTCTCACTTCTGACATCAATAATGTTTTTGCATTTACACAGTTCATGCGCACTAGGGTTTTAATACATTTATTTTTTGATACATCATCAAGAAGTTCTCAATCTGTCTGCATAAATTTGTGATGTATAATTACTGCATGCATTTTGGGGTGTTTTAGGACTTTATAACAGATTTTTAAAGTCTACATTTTATAGTTAAAATACAAGAAGCAATTGTCACGGATCAAAGTGATGTAAGTAATACATATTGGGTGGTACTCAAAAATAAAGCACCCAATGCTACGAGTTGCTGAACCACCACATCACTTATAAAGGCATTTTTGATATCAAAAGATATTTTGCTTCTTCTTATTTATCCTGCTCCTGCCACTGGATAAGTGTTTTTATTGCTGCCTTGGGTGGATGTTTAGGTTCAGCTTCTTCCCAATTCTTCTCTCATAGTCACTGCTAAATTTCAATAGCTTTAAATGCAGAAAAGGGCGTCATAATTTTTTTATAAAATCTCTCATAAAAAAAACAAACAAACTAAAAAGACAATAAAAATACAAACACATCCTCATATTGGAGCAAACTGTTGGGTAATGGCAGACATATAAGCCTGTTACAAACATATGGTATCTCAATGTACTATAATATCTACTGACCACCAACCTTACACACACACAATTTTACATGCATAAAAAATATTAATTTTTATCAAACTGTTGAAATACCATTTTCTGAGCAACAGATACCTTTGTGTCCGTGAACTGCTAACCTGCCAGGAAATACAACATAGAGCTGTTCTCTCTGCAGTTCAACCCCAGCAACTAAAGTTAACAGCAACTTGAAGGTTTGTCCATTAATTATTTAACCCTACCCTGGAGAAATCTATGTGCAAGGACTGTGCAACACATGTAACTCATGCATAACAAGAACACACACAACATGATTCTTCTTCTACAGAGACCCCAGCAGGTATTGATCAACAGCACAACAAAGAGATTCAGGGGGGGAAAAAAAGAGAAACTTCTGCTCATTTTTTCAGTTTCCCAGTGAAAAGTCATAAGATGGAAGTAACTTCCAGAGCTGCAAATATTAATGGATGATGTGGGATTTCTCTGAGTAATCAAACCACTGTAAGATATTACCTCAGATGGTACTTCCTTGACTTTATGAAGAGATGCAATCAAGAGTTGTCAATAAGTCTACAGATAAAAGCAATAATCTTAAACCCCCTTTAGATCATCTTTTTGCTCAATGATCTACACATTTTTGTGCTTAACACTTCATAATCAATTCAAACTTTTTAGTCCCTCTTGTCTCAAGATCCTTTAAGAAATAATTGTTAGACTGCTTCAGACCTCAGCAAGTGATGACACATTTCACTAGGACTTTCTTGTGTATCTCAACATTTCCTTTTGACTTTATCTGTCAGAACAGCAGAAAAAGGGCAGATTTACGTTAATGAAAATCCGCTGCAAGATCTCAATTTTTGCTCCTATGCTGCACACCCTCTGTGCTCATAACGAACAAGTGGGAGAGCTGGGAGCTATTAATCAGACATAAGGCTAATCCAAGCATGAAAAGGTTATTCATCAATTAAAAGGGAATACTGAGTTATAGCAGTTTAAGAGCTTTGGTAATTTTTTTTGCAAAACCTCTGACCTTCTTGAACCATCAATTTTTGCTAAGAAAAAAAAAGCTCAAATTCTGAACTCCTTTGGCAAGCCAGTGATATTTAATGGTGATGCTAAGCAGTGTTTTTAGAAAGTCATTTAGAAATTTGAATTTGACAGACGTATTGGACTAAATCTAAACGTACTCTTATGCTATGCATTTTTAAAGCATGTAACCGAAAAACCCCAAACCCCAAACCTCAAAGTACGCTGTTTTATGAATCTGCTTATATCTAAGCAGAAGAAACATAAAGAAAATTGAGATGAGAAGAAAAAATGCTCCCCATTAGAGGTTTATTACAGTAAAGGCTTTAAAGTTTTTGTGAAAGGTTGCAGAATTTTAAATGAGTCTCAACTGAGATAGAAGTACTGAGCTAGTTGTGTGAATAGAGGAATAAATGTGGAGCTGCAAAATTACAATATAATGCCAAAAAAGGTGAGTGAATATGGATGAAACGTAACACGTGACTGTTTTGTAGCCCAGTGTGCATCGGCAGTAAACTGTTCTCCATCCATCTGCATTTCTTTCTATCCGATGCGTCAGACAGCAGACACACAGTTGTGCTAGTGTGTGTCAATCTCATGTCATACCCCTGCTGTGATCTCTGTGTCTGACTGACAGCTTTCTCTCTTGGGCATCAGCGAGGCGCACACATCCCAACACACACGCGTAGACATTTACACACACATGCACTAACCTGTGGTGTTTACTTCAGGGTTGAAAACCGAGCTGACTTAGTTCACTTCAAAATATAGCTTGAAGAATGTGCAACGCTTTTTCTTTTCCCCCCTCTCTCTCTTTCAGAGATTCTCGGCATTAATGTGTCTAATTTGCACCCCAGCACTGGAAGCTGTGTTAAATATAATATCACATAAAGAGAAAAATGCAATGAGAGTTGCTGCAAAACACAGCAAAATTAATTCATGCTTTTAACGTATTGTTTTGCGGCTTTCTAAAAAAAAAAAAAAACATCATAAGGAAGAAACTTAAACTCTGGAGGTTGAATACTACTCCAAGGAAAAGCGTCTACCTCAAAGTGGGTCAGAATTTACTAAAATTGAATGAACTTTTTGATGCTTGTTGTGCTTTACTTCTGAGACTTCAACTCAGCAAGATAAGACAGACAAAAATAAAAACGCAAAGATGTTAGCAATTAAAGAGAGGCATATCTGTCACTGGATAAGAGTGAGAGCAAGAATGAAAAGTGGAGTAAACATTGGACCGTGAGCTCAATTACTTGCACAAGATCCTGTGTGTGTATTTACATCACACTCTTTATTAGAATTTTCTAACATTAACATTTCTATTTAAAAAAAAAAAAAAAAAAAATCACAAACATTTTAAGTTGGGTTTCAACAAGCAAGATACTCTGCAAGACGTATGATCTCGCACAGAAAAAGAAATAACAGTTGCATATATGGCAAGCAGCAAACATTTGGCCTCTCGAATTCATGAATGGCGGTAATTGTGTATCGAAGCTAAGAGACTGGCGAGGGTTTGAGTGGCAGGAACGAGTGCGGTGGAAAGGGCGTTTAGCTCGTTATGGCGAGCAGGTTAACGCCACTTTGGATGTGGCTGCCATGATTGGACCACTGAGCTGCAGGCTTCTTGATTCCCCTATTGTTTCTGATGTAAAGCTGCAATAAGCGGAGGGGTTTTGACACTTTTGTACCAACACACCAAATGAGAGTGTGCGTAGGGGTGTATGTGTGTGTGTGTGTGTGTGTGTGCACACTTTGACAAGTGCCGGATGTCGTGAGTCAGTGTTTCAGAAGACTCATTCCTGTTTGACGCCTACATCTCCGGCCAAACAGGTTTGCTTTTCAAATGTCAGACGATGGTGGGAGAGCGAGGTAGCCCGCTGACGAGAGTGTGATTGTTTTTCTAGAAAAATGGAATGAAAGGAGAGAAAGGGAGCGTGTAAGGAAAGATGAAGACTGCTTTCCATTATTAAACTGGCTCATTCTCCTGACAGAGGAAATAGTGAGGGTTAGATGCTGATCGATTCCTCTTCTCTGGGAAGACGGCCAGCACAATAAGCTCTCTGTCTCTCCATCCATCTCCTCCTTTCTCTCTCTCTCTTTTTTTTATCTGTCTGTTTGTCATTTGACTTCTACCACGGAACGTTTTCTTAGATAATTGATTTTCACTGCACAAGTCCTATGCAATGAACAAATTATCATGAAAGTTTTTATATTTACAATCCTAGCCAAATTGAATCCAGAGTTCTGTTCAAAGCGAGTGATAAAAGGAAAATACGATGTGGAGTTTTGTAATTTGAATAGTGTGTGTGTGTGTGTGTGTGTGTGTGTGTGTGTGTGTGTGTGTGTGTGTGTGTGTGTGTGTGTTTGGGTAACTCTGTGTCATTTTTATGGCAGTGGCTGCCCAGAGCCCAAAGGGAGAGACTGAATATACTTCTGTTAAGGTCACAGCAATGAAACCAGAGAAAGCACTTGTAAAATATGATTTGAGTCAAACATGTTTATTACTCTCCTCGCAGTAACTTACTGTGAGCTCTGTGGCTTAATTGAAATTGCTAAGCATGTTTGTTTCAACAGCATTACACCTCCCTCTGTTTAATGTGCTTCAGCACAAAAGATGTACCGATGAATAAAACTTGATTATATTGTAAATTAGAAGCAATCCGTTATTCCTCACTGATAAATAATAAAAAAAATAATGTTCTGCAGACATTAAGCTACGCAAATCATTAGAAAGCCCTTTTGTGTTTTTTGTTCCATGTTATCATTGAAGCTCTTCACAGTAATTAGGTACATGTTTGCCAGCAGACAAAAAAGAGGCTATTGACAAAAAGCACCTCAATGACTAATACATTGCTTAAGTGACAGGACGGCTGCAGATCATAATGTGTCACAAAAAACACAAGGTGAGGAAAGACAGCAAAGCTGTTCCTTATTAAGCAGTGATCAAAATCCTCCGACGCTCCAACCTGAATTTTAAAGTGAATTGAACAGTGAGGCATGTTGGGAAGATCAGTGTCGCCTTAAAAACAGCCCAAGCCATTCTAGAGATCATAAGAGGGAATTTAAAAAGACATTTAGGAATTAATCCAATGTAGTAGTGAGAGAAAGCTTTTCATTATTAGAATATTTGACATTTATGCAAATAAATTTGGGTTTTCACTGGTTTTAGATCCAATCACAAATAGGATGAACAGTAAACTCAAGTTGAGTTCAAGTTAAATCACAACCAAAATTGAAATGAAATTGGTTCAAAGTTTTTATTGAACACAAACAAGGGAAAATAATTTTCAGTGTTTACTGGCCAACTCTGTAATTGGCTGGTTACTCAGTTCGATTGAAATTGAAAAAAAATACTTTACTTATCCCACAGTGAAAATAAGTGTCATATCTAATAACATCCCTTTAGCTTAATAGTGATTCTTCCTTTGAGCAGGAAGGCTCTCCGGCAGCCGTCAATCCTGCAACAAATCTCAGGGTTTCCCCCTGAAAACTTGCTAAGCCTGATGGTCCACAGTGTTTTTGTATGAAAATATGTTAAAGAGACAAGAAAAGTAAAAATATTTACTGAATAATTATATGTTATGGGAAAACATCGCCAGTGAAACTATATTCAAACTGACAAACAGTCTTAAAAACAACAAATCCAAAAACACAATTAAAATGAATATTAATTATTTGCACTTGTGTTTGATCCAAATGAAGTCAGCTGCTCCATGAGGCCCCCGGGGCTTCAGGGGCCCATAAATGCGAATATTTTAACACAGACCAAAGATACATAAATGTAACATTTGTTTATTGAGATCATCAATGCTGCTAAATTTGATTCAATGGTTTCAGCATACATAAATTAAAAGATTTTAAATTGTTTAACATTTATATGTAAGATTTTAAGGAGCTGGCAAGTTTACTTTGTAAAAGTTCAAAGAACAATATTCATAGTTAAATTGTTTTGTTACAATTGAACTATGAATCTGATGCTATGAGTTTAATCTTTGAGTTTGAGCTCTGTTTGTTCACAAATACAAATGAGAAAACTGTAATTTATTGGTTTTTAGGTTGGCCAATTAAACTACTCCCCCTCTCCCAGATTTCACTGAATCTAACACAGAAGCTGTGTTAGATTAGCACATCAGGTGCTGATGTTTTAGCAACAAAAGGGGCTCCTCAGTCAAATTCTGCTCAAGCCCTCATGCAAGCCTTGGACCGGCCCTGCATGATGAGTTTAATCCGCTTTAATTTAATGCTGCTAATGTGGCTTTAGTAGCTCTTCCATTTTGTGTCTGTAGAGTTTTTAACAGGGGGACAGGAACTATTTTGGTTGGTCCAGTTTATGGGACGAGTTTCTCAGGTCTCCGCGCACATTAACTCTGTCTGACTAAGTGGGCAAAGCATTTGATATGCTTTGATGCTTCGTAACTGGAAAAAATAATACTAAAAACAATAATAAAATAATATAAAACCAGCGTGATGCGTGTCTGCGAGGAGAGCGCGAAAGCTCCTCACCGGGCTGAACCTGCATGATGAGGTCAGCGCTGGTTCGTTACCGATCAACCGGGACCACAGACATAAACTTTATCAGCGCAGTCGGAGCCGGGCCCTGGGTAGCGTGTTGAGACGGAAAAGCCACCACAAAACGCTCAGAGCAACAGAGACGTTTGCAATCTGGCTTAAAAAACAAACAAACAAAAGAAATAGCGTTTTTTTATTTATCATTGTTTTCCTAAAAACATAAACAAGGAAGCCTTAGCCTGGCGGTGGGGCTCGCAAAGCATGACGGGCCGCCAGGCCCATAATATGCTGGGGGAATCTTTTCTTCGACAGATTCAAGCACAAAACATGGAATCTGGTCACAGATTTTGACTTTCTGTCTAAGATGAACTTTGTGTAGAGAAAACTTGGTGGCGTTTTTATACAAAGCCCATATTTGGCTTCCCTAGTGCATAAGAACATCTCCATGCAAGTATCTTGATGCTGCGGCGAAGTTTGTTTAGTGACAATGGCTTTCAAAGAGACTGCTGAGCTCATCAAGTTATTGATTTTATCGACACGCTGGTTCTCTCATGCAGCAGAGCCTGAGGGCTTGAAGGTCACATGCATCTACTATAGGTTCCCGACCTTTGTTTTTTTACACATGAAGATTTCCCCAGAGTCAATGAATTTATTTTTACAATTCATGCTGAAACGTCTCTGCTGATTGATGACTTTTGAATAGAGCTTAATATAAATGGAGAACCTTCATCGATCATCTGTCAAAAATTAGATACTTCCTTTACACCCAGTCATTGGCAGTCTCACCTCTTTCACTCTTACCTTTTAATTAATACTTTTCAAGACAAGTTATAATCAAAAAGATTACGTTTATTCATTATGATGTATTTAATTCCCTCCTTCTCTAAGAAGGTGCACCAAAATGTACAAATATACAGATTAGAGTTGCATGATATCTGGAAAAGACGACTTTACATTATTAAATATTTCAACAAATAAGCCACATTTTCCTTAAGTCGCTCTCTTTTCCATCATCAAAATGTTTCCACCATTGTCTTCGAACTTCTTTATATTAGTTATGAAGATCTATGCCGGTTGTGGGTGTGAAGACCAAAGAAAGTCAATTCATGTCGCCAAAGTAAATTAAAATTGGCTACAATCCATGACTGCAAATCAAAGCTGGAAAAAATTAATAACCGGTGACCAGAAATAAGGAACAACATTTTTGAGCAGTGCAACTCTTTGTTATAAATAAATAAATCCAAAGGAGTGCAATCATACAAACTCAGTAACAAAGCTGAATGTTTCCTAACAGGGTGTTCTAAAAAAGAGTCTTGCGGTATGAGTAGAGGAGAGTGTGTGTAAGACGAGTATACTTTCAGTTAGATGAAAAAAGAAAGAACAGAGAGTTGGTTACAATCCTTTGATTTGAACAGTGGAGATGCGCAGTGTGACATAAACCTACTGATTATGTACTGCTGTGTTTGTATCTATTAGGCCATTCTGTCTGCTGTAAAGAATTCATGAGACAAAGCTCAGAGCAGACGGGCCATCGCTCAATGTCAGAGATTCAGACACTGTGTGTGTCAACACTCGAACACGCAGAGCTTCTCCAAACTCCACACTGCAGGCTGACAAAGCCAAATCGCAGTCACGCAGCAAGTGGAAGCAGCATCAAGGCCCAGGAGACTCCTCAGTATAAAACAAATACCATCTTAGGCATACAAGCGGCTCTCCTTAAGAACTGGTGTGCAAGGCCAGCCTTCCCAAGTGGTCAGCACAAAAAAGAAAAGCAGTACTCTCGCCGACTGAGCTGCCTGTGATATGGAGGTGTTGACAGGTAGCGCTCCAGTGGGACACGTGCAAACCACAGCGCACGTGTGTGGTTTGCACATACGCACACTCTCGGAGATGTACAGGACATGACGTGACAGACTACGAATCCTGGCGACGACGTGGGATCCTGAGCACATCAATAATGCAGCACCTCTGACAACCAGAGGAATAAAACTCCCAACATTGTCTTACTCCATCATACCTTTCTCACATTTTGTTCACCACATGTTGCAAGTCTTTAGCTCAATAACCTACCCTACCCATCCATCTCAACTCACTTTGTTCTCTCAAATGTAAAAGTATATATGATGTTACAACATGAGCCCTCTTTATAGGGACACAAAGATTCATGTGTGACCATAGGTTTTCTGAAACTGCTGGTTTGGAGTCATTCAGTTAGAGTGAAATACAAACAGCCACACACAGCCACGCCAACTGAGAGAAATGTCATAACCAAAGAGCAACGGCTCATGGTGGCACAGCCGTTATCTGTTTGGTTGACAGATGAGAGCAGCTGGAGACACTGGAGTCTGTACATGCAGGCGCAGAGCACAGAGCCGGAGGCTTTCTAGGTTTGGATGTCAGCGCAGTGGCTGTCACCAAGTGCCACACCATTATACTGACACACACATCTGTATTGTCTAATTAACTCTGTGTGTGTTTCTATGCTTTTCTGCTACTTTGAATGTTCCACTGTCCCTTTGTGGCGCCGGTTCTGTTTGTATGAATTAAAGGAAAAAAAAATCCTGTTTAATAATACACCAGCTCTGGGTTGCACACTGATATAGAATATTTTTTTCTTGCTAAAATGAATCACAGAGTGGGGCTACATTGTTCATTCCATATAGGTTTATATGGGGGTTGGTTTGACAGAAAACATTGGAAAGACGAGGGTTTGGTGAACAGACACTCATAGAATTAAGATTTTAATAAAATCTGACAAACATTCAGATGAATGTATTTCAGTTTCAGCTGATCAATCACCAAAGTAAACAATGTTTTAACTCACTCTAAACTAAACAACAGCCACGGGACTTCAATATGATTTTTAGGCTTTGTGTAAGGAAGAGGAACCTTTGTGGCAACATGGAGGAGACTGAGTGGACTCAAGAACCGTGGAAAAGTGTAAAAAGAAAGTTGAGCAAATTTAAAAAGCCAGCTGTCAACGTTAAGCGTGTGTAGATCAGAAAGCAGGTTGTTATTTTGTGACAAAAAAAAAAAAAAGAAAAACTTGTTGCCTTTACAAAGAACAGGACAGGAATTTCAGAAAAGGTAAGAGCATTTGAAGTAGAAGCGTAAGAATATTCAGGCATCATTTCCCAACATGGATCAAAGAAATTATTTTAATTTATGAAGTGAAATTTTCTAAGCAATTTTTTGAGTTTAGTATAATGTTAAGTAATAATGGAATACATTTTTATTGCTCTATATTGAAGTTAAGCTTTTATTCGTATCTCCCAGTCAGTAAAATACAAAATAAAAACACAAACAGACGCATAAATAAGCACTACATAAACTGAAAGAAATAAAAGCAGGACTATTGAGCATATTTCTAAGATGGTGTGAAGCAGATTAATTTTTCAGTGTCTGAGTGGGTTGTGAAGTGAAATATTTTCCCTCTTTAATGTCCTGTGCCACTAGCCTAACAGTGGCTGGGAGCAGAACTGTTCTAGAAATGAATCCTGTGAGTGCTAATGCTCACAGGTCTGTGGAGTCTCGGGTTGTAGCCTGTGTTCACACACTGGATGGTGGACATTTACCTTATGCAGGTGACCCTCTCAGCAGATGGATGAGCCGCTGCGGCCAGGGTGGTGTTACCATATCACACTGTAATGCTGCTGGTAAGGAGCGTTTTGTAAGCTCAGGTGAGGGGCTGATCTTCTACTATGATATATTTAATTTTCTATCAAATGCATCATTCCAAGTTCTTTAGTTTATTAAATGTTTGTTTCCCACTTTCTCAACAATTCTGAATTTGCTGTGCTAGTACCTCAAGACAACTACAACCAGATGGAACAAAAAATTGTTCCAAGTTGTTTACCTCTGCTCAACTTGATGTTGGTTTTTTCATCTTTGCTTTCAGGATGTTAAGATTAACAAAATACTGCTGATATACCTACACATGCAGGGCTAGATCAAGCGTATACAAAGCCTTAAGCTAAATTTGATTTGAGGCCTCTTTTCTTGTTTAAAACGTCGCCGCCACTCACTGCGTTCAATACGCATCTGGTAGAATCTGGGAAAGGGGGCCAACTTTAATTGGCTGAGCTTAAAAGCAATCAGGAGGGTTATTATTTACTGAGATGTATTTGTGAACAAATCAAGCCTAAACACAAATTAAACTCAGCATCAGACTGTAGCTATGTTAACACACCAATCAAACAATGAAGATTATTCTTAGCACTTTTACAAAAGTAAGCTTTCCAGTTCCTCCAAATCTTTAGTGTAAAAGATTCTACATGCGATACTAAATGTGATAGCATTCTCATAGTCAATGAAAAAAAATAGCAAGAATGGTGTGGGTAAGGATTGCGTCACAAACAACAGCTTTTTAAAAATTGTGGAGGCAGCAAAGATAACAACAACAGGTAGATTTAAATTTGCACGACTAACCTTACACACTTGAGCGATGGACATGCTGTGAAAGTGGAGGTCTGGTAGCTCCAGCTTCACCTGCTTCAGGTTCAGATACGTCTTGAGTGACGAGCTGCAAAAACAAAATGTAGGGGATTCCAACTTCTGTGCAGGCTTCACTCATTCAGACACAGTTAACAGATATCATAGCCTTGTAAACTGTAAAAATATCAAGCATTACTATGTTACTTAGTGATATTTTATAAGTGGTTCTGGTGTTAATTTATAACTGCATTAAACGAAGGTGTTTTATTGTTCACAATATAGAAAAAGCACTTTGCTTCTCATTTATTGAATCAGTATTAATCACATTTGTAGCCCGAACGTTTTTTTTTTTCAATGCTGCACTTAGATTTTATAAAAGTGAATCACATATGGACAGCATCTGCTTGTGAGAGGAGCTGTTTTATTAATTAATTGAGTTTACTTTATGGCAAAAGTATCTTATCGTTTTTTGCCTCACCTTGTTATATTGAATTACATAGCATTGCACTTTAAAAAACATAAATGAGTTCTTTTGTAATGTAATGTAGAATATGACTACAGATAACTATAAAAAATTGTTTAAGTTCACTGAAAAGTTTGCTAATATAACCAAATCAAAGCAACACATTAATACGAACCAATTATGTATTTGCATAGGTCGTTACAAAAAAAGGGATTTTAATTTGGCTTTGCTGATGAGGCAAAACCTAATGTGAATTAGTGCCACCTTTTACAGATAAATCACTGTTGCTTCACTTTCCAGCAGCAGATTTTGAAGAATTAACCAGGGCAAAACCTGAACACTTGTCATTTTAAGGCAATTTGTTGTAAGCTGGAGGTTTTTTTTAACTTCCCACTGCTGGGTATTAAAAAATAATAAATATGCAAGTGTTCAAATGGGAGAACATCACCTGCAGTAAGCAGCCAACTGGCAGGCTTATCCCAGCAGTCGGCATCCGATTAGTCAGACAGTGATAACAGCACAAACAACAACAATCACACTATCTGGATTAGCAAGAAAGACTGAGGGCATAATTTGTAACAGAGGCCCCAAAAAAAAGCAAATAATTTGATCTAGATAAGTAAATAAATCAAAAATTCAACTTTTTTTCAGGTTCTGAGAGATGTGCCCAGGAAACCAGACAAAGCCTGTCACAGTTACTTCCACAGAATGGCTCATCTGCAGACTCTAGCTGGTGGATCTCATAAATACAACAATGCTAGCTTGACTGTAGATGAATATTTTGTGCCACAGCCTTCAAGTCCACATTAAGTTGCGCTTCTGGCTTCCTTGTTAGAAATCCACAGCACATAAATTTAGCAGACACTCCGAATGTGCATAATACTCCATTTCCTGACATGCTGAACTGCAAAAATAAGTGCTAACGTGCAATACTCTGGAAAGTTACTTTAATGTGAAAGTTAACCATGTGACTGTGTAACTGCCACAAAGGCAAATTTGTGTGCATCTGCTACATTTGGTGACACTTTCCTCTTGGGCCTGTTATTTTTCACAGTCCCTTTGGAACGGCTCAGAAACGGTCAACCATGTGACTGGTCACAAACTGTAATGATGCATGTCTAACGAAATACTGTCCCCCTTTCTCCGAACAGTTCATTCCAACCACTATACCTGCTATCTAAATGGATCTGACAAGCGTGCACAGACACACACGTCTACCCTCCTCCAACACACACACACACACACCACAGACATCAACTCATCCATATAATGCTGACAGCCAGTATTGCTCTGCAGAAAGATATTACTTAGCTGTATTGCACTGCTTGCATTTGCAGTAAAGGAAAGCATATTACTCACAAATGCCATTTAGGTGTGAGACTGTGGCTGGCTGTTGCTCGCATGCAGTATGGAAATAGTTTTCCTCTCAGCCATATTCCCGTGACTGACTGCCTCAGTGCGCCACATGGCGCTCATACAGCTTGACGCAGCACCGTTTCGGCACTTCAATCACAGTGTGACAAACTCTTTTTCAAGGTTTCATTTTGTAAAACCACTGTTTTGGAGCTGGGGAACCCTAATTGGTGCTACAAAAAAAAAAAAAAAAGAAAAGTACACGGGCTTAACCAGCTGGAATCTCAGTCTTGCTTTGAGGGTTATGGCATGCGCTTCTCTTAAAAATCTAAGGTGGGTTGTTGGTTAGAAGGCCTTTACATTTAAAAACATGCACATAATCCCTGCCGTTTTGGGGGAAAGCATCACGCATGGCGCTGTAACATCCTTATAAAATGGGAAACTAGAAAAGATGATTGAGGCATAAAGTCAGAAAGGAGACACCACATCAGCCCCACACACAGTAAACTATGAATCCCCTGACTATTGACGGAATCAGTCTCGTTCATCTTCCAGCCCTTCATCCTGTCTCTGAAGCCCTGATGTCGCATTTTATTTTTCCACGTTTTGATTTTTCTCTTTTCAATTTTCTCTTGTTGGTGCTCTGTTAGCCTTCCATTAGCAAGTCCGATGCCAGGCCTTTCTGGCTGCCTCTTGCATGGCTCCCTGCTCTGCACTTTCCTGGCACCATGACAATGTTTTCCTCAAGCCCTATTAGCGGCTCCTCACACCACTAACAGCCATGCAGCACACAGTCGCATGAGAGAGGGGAGGAAAGGAAGAAGAGGAGGATTACAGGGGAGGTTGGGCTGGGTGGAGGTGCCGGTTGGGACAGGGTCTGGGCAGAGACTTTGGCCAGGAGAGGAAAAAGGTTGGAAAAGGATTAATGGAGACTGAAGAGGAGACACTGAAGCCTTGGTGATATGCTGGCGGGAGAAAGAGGATGCAGAGAGTTTGGGCTGGGAAGCGAGTTAAGAGGTGGGTGGGATGTGAGGGGGCTGGGAATTACGGGCGCTTCCAATATGGCTGTTTAGCAAACACAATTTGCATAGCACCAATGCGGATGAAGTTCTGTGACACAGTTATTTGCATACATTTGCATAAAATTAATCCCCCTCGCAATATCTGCAGCGATTGTTTCTGATGCAGAAAATAAGTCAACAAAATAAACCGACGCTTCCAAACAGAGCAAACATATTGACACAGACGTAGCATGGAGGAGTGTGCGGGAGCAGTTTACAGATGGGTGTGTGAGAATATTTGTGGCGAAGCATCTTGCGTGAAGCCATCACTTAAAGGTCGTTTAGAGAATCTTAAACAAAACTGTTCTCCTCCTCATTTCTCCAGCTTACTCACACCACCCACTTAAATTTGTATGCATGGTTTTTCAGGGTCTGTCTTTTGTGATGGATATGCATATGGATTCAGTTTTGCATATAAACATCCTTCACAATTTTATTATACAGTCTTGGGGCATTTTTCAAAAAGAACCTCTAGTAGATAGAACAAATCTTAAGCAGCTGATGCTTACACATTGCAATCAAATCCTTCCACAGTGTGACAGGCTTTTGCCAAAGTTTTGTTTTTTAAGCATTTATCACTGCTTTCCGATATCCAGACCAAAAAGGTATCTTCAGATTTCGTCAACACATCATAATGTGTATGTGTAAAATAGACTGCATCAGGGATATGCATGACCCAACTCGATCCCTGAAATTGCATTGTATAATTGTTGGGAACTTTGACCATTTTCCAATTTCACCGTAAAGACCATGCACGCTATGTTGATTGGCTTCATATCTTTTTTTCCCCCTCAACAAGGTGTTTCCCCCACACCTCTCAGAGTCAGACACAAAGGCAGCTGAAACTCAATGCATTAAAATGTGACGTTCAGACCAAATGGCAAAGTTTATGAAGATTTTTATTTTTCTCTCCGTGTTGTCTGCACACAATTAACCAGAACCGCTATGGTATACGTTAGGTGCCTGATTATGAAGTCACATCTGAACAGAAAGGAAAATAAGAAAAGCGTTTGAATAGCATTTAAGCAAACTGTTCTATACTGTGAGTAGGAGCAAGACATTTTATTGACTATGCATGTTAAGAAAATCTATTTTAGACCTGTAGAAACTCCTGTGGGACAAAATGTGACTGTCAAGAAAAACTTCAGCACCCAGAACAAATGATGTTCTGGGTGCAACACAATCATGAAACCAATGCAAATACTTCAAATGCATGAGAACCGTAGCGGAAAATGTGAGTAAAAACAGTGAAGATGTAACAAAATGCAAAGTGAACACCATAAAAATATCAAATAACAGGAAATGTACAAATAAAATGTTACAAATGCATCAACATCAAGTACAAATCGTGCTTAAATATATTTAAGGCAAAGGAAAAAAAGTATGTTCACAAATATAAAGATCTGTGCAGAGAATAATGACACAAATGCAAGCAGATTTTTATCTGGTTCGCTGGGAGTAATCCTGAGTGTACTAGCTGAAATAAATATATTCATAATTACATTCAAAGTAGATTCAAAATCTCCTAAGTATTTCCCTTGAACAATCTTAGCTCGTCAGACCAGATGGTTCTAGCACTTTGTGTTCCCAAAAAAGACTGCAGACATTTCTAGCTGCTGGTGTGAACACAGATAACGAAAAGATTGTGTGAAATTGAACAGAAAATAGAAGATACAGGACTGAGATCAAAAGGACATCTAACAGTATCTATACAGTGATAGAATGAAGTACAGTTTTGTATTGTCAAAAGTGCAAAATAGAGCATTTCTGACCACAAATAACAGTCTTGCTTGATAGGACGTTAAGCAGTGAGGACGCCGTTCAAATAGCTTCTATATCCAATACTTTACACACACAATGTAGGGAAAAAGAACCAACCTATTTGGTCTAAAAAAATTATTTTATTGATTCTCTTCCAAAGTCATTTTTCTGCCATGCATGGTTTATGTCAGAAACTCAACGGGGTAAGGCTGAGAATGAAGTGGAGCATTTAGCAGTAAAAGAACCAGACATTTCCCTGTGGAGTTGATTGACAACGAAGCTTAAACAGAGCAAATACAGGGCTTACTCTCACCAGGTGGCTTAAACAGGACTCTAAATGACTCTAAATGGCTTCAAATGTTGCACTAACACACAGGACGAGTTCAGAGATTCATAGTTTATGTAACTCAGAAACGGCTTTTAGCAACAATCCTTTGCTCTCCTGGCCGAGTAAGAATACCGGTTGAACCGCTAAGATTACTGCTTCCAAATGTTAAAAAAAATCACAGGGATTTTGTGAGTAGTCAACACAATGTGGTGCATATTTTGTACACTAATAAAAATCAAACATGTGTGACATGCATTTGTATTCCTTCTCATTTACACAAACGCTTTTAAATTAAAACCAGTGTAAGTATTTCCTTCTATAGTCACCTAATTAGTAAACACAGTCCATTTGTGTGTGACTTTGTATCAGTATAAAAACAGCTGTTCTGTGAAGACCTCAGGAAACACCTCACAGCAGGAAGACCCAAAGCATACTCTACATCAAAGCCTATTAAAAGGCCAGAAAGCTCCTGTCAGTCCAGACTTAAATCCAGTTGTGAAGCTGTGGTAAGACTAGAAAATTGCTGCTCACAGACGACTGTGGTGAGGGGCAAACAAGATAAGGCAAAAAATCCGTCTCTAGGTGTATACAGCTGGTTAAACAAAGCACTAATTCTGGGTCTTCTGGATATTAAAATAAATCCCTCTTTTTGAATTTCACACACATATTTCACAATTTGAAAACCAAGTTTACTTTTTCTCTGTGTTGGTCTATAAGTTAAACATGTTATTGATGTAAAAGGTATCTTGAAAATGAGATCCAGATCTAAACGGGGTTTACCTGGTTAAATAAAGGATATAATAAAAAAATAAATAATCAAAGACTCTTGATTTTTCTGTCATTTTTCTAACCACGCCAGTGCAGAAAACATAACCTTTTTGTAAAATCTTTTTTTTTTTTGCTCTATTTTTCCAAATGTAATCAATGAGTCTGGTTAATATGTGCTGGGTTGCATACTTAAAGATCAAAACTCGTCTCGCAGATACTTGCATGCAAGGACGAGAGAGTCTCCTCGCTAATGAATTCAAGCAGGTTCGATACGAGGAAAAAGGAAAATAACGACATGAAAGATTCCTTCACTAATCATTTTATTCTGTGATCAATTTAAGCTACAGAGCATGAAATAATGCAGATCCTGCTTTCAGGCTGACTGAGCATCGATCCAACACATTTGGATTGTTTTTCAAGGGGAGTTTTGCTCATGTTTGCATATGTGACAGAAGAATAAAGAAAAAAAAAAAAAAAGACTGAAGTAGGTTTGGGGTCATGTCTTATGTGTTCACCAATCAGAGGCACCAGTGCTGGTTTTCAGGGGAGGAGAGGCACCAATTGATCAGAAAAGGCTGCGATTGGAATGTAAATAGGACCTGCAGCATTGATCCTGTCTCAGTTCTCAGCCTCTAGCTTCTGTAAATGTGAGTTTGCTGAAGGCCAGTCAGTCCACAATTACTAACCCTCCTTTTTTTTTTTTTTTTTTTGCAGAAAGCTTTCTGCATCAATAATCGCTGAAGTTTAACTTTCACATTTAAACTGTAAGTTACTTGGATGATTGACTAAACACAATGCGATTTTTATAATCTGCTGCCTGCAATTTCCCTTTTCACTGCACCACCCACTCAATGCAATGTAGTGATTTTACGAAATAGCAGGGAATGGTAGCAAATGGAAAATGTTCTGAAGACAAACAATAGAACAAATCAAGGCGGCAAAAAGAAAGAGGGAGGGAAAAAAAGAACTGCAGAGTCGCCGGAGCCTAGTTTACAGGTGGAAGAATGGCTGCTTAAGAGCAAACACACTCACACAACCTCCACCAGCGAGATAAGGGCTAAATTATGGAATCAACAAGTCCCCTGGTGGGAGCAGCATTATGTAGGCAGAATGCAGCAAGTAACAAACAGCCTGTTGTAGTGAGGTGTTGTGAAAGCTGCACTGGGAATATGTGCATATGTGTATCATGTGCAGACAATAACAGATTGAGAGAGTGACCTGTGAAAAAAAAAGGCGCCTGGGTGTAGAGATGCTGCTGCTTGGTTCCCATGTGAAGGGATTTCCATATGGTGTGCTAATCCATCTGACAGAAGTCTCTGTCACTGCAGTGACGTCAAAATATTCAACTCTTCTTGATTTAGACAAATGTATTCACATGCAGCATGAATGGTTTTATTAGGACAATTTTATATTGAGACTTTGGCAGAATGCACATGAACAATTTGCGCCATAATTTACCCATGTTTTCTGCTTTATTTCTGCGCAGCTGTACACAAACTACTTGCACTAAATGCATCCATATACATAAAGTCCACACTATGTAAGAATCTGCACCTGTTTTTAAATCACGTCAGTGTAAAAAATTAAGCAACAAACAAGATAAAAATTTATCATTAAAATTTTGGATTTTTTTTGCTCATCCTAACAAGATTGAGGCGCTACTCACTTTTTAATGATCACATTTTGATATTTGCACTAAATAAATTCAAAAGTGAGCTTTCATTTCAATCAGAGCAGATACAGTGTGCTTCCTCAGTAATATATGTGGCAACCATCACAGCTCCTTTTGCTTTGTACTGTGTACATCCATCCATCTATTGATGAACAAACAGGCAGAAGAAGAAACTTTGATGGTTTCCATCTACAGACTGATAGAGTGATAGATACAGACACACCCCACAGTGGATTAATTAAAGAATGGTGCCTGCTTTTTTTCATATAAATTTATACATATGGGGAAAACTTTTCAGGGAAGATATGAAAAATGTAAGAGCTCTCCCAAACAGCAGGGATTTCAAAAGGACAACTGACTAATATGTTCAGTATCAACCATAATTAAAAGAAGAACAAACAGCAAAGAAGCACTAATAAGTGCAGGTCTCAGCATACGTGCACGTGTGTGTGTGCGAGTCCCTATCTCACAGCCTCAGCAGGAGAACTGCTTAAGCCGTAATGAGGTTGTTAATTAGTGTGTTTTAGAATATACATCTAGTGAGTGTGCATTTTACAGCAGAGAGCCTTGTGTGCAAACACAAATACAGTCACCAAACGACAAAAGGAAAAAGGCAGATGGACAGCAGGGTAGGGACAAAACTGATGGACATCCCTGTGGAGAGGAAAAAATATACGAATAGTAAAGGGATGTTTGTGTGCAGCGTACTGCACTGTATATATCTGTTGCATCCAACCGAGTTGAAGAACACAGACCAGCAGGAAAGATGTTGCTGGAGGCATTTCTCAGTGTGATGCAAGCTGAGATTCATGTACATAAAGAGAAACGAGCAGGAAGTGAAGACAGTTCTGAGCCCCGTGCCATCTCTGCTCTCCACCATCTGTTGGCACACACTAATCACACCTGCTGCTGTCAGACTCTTGTCAGGCTGAAATGTGTGTTTTTGTAAAGTGCTGAGTAACATCCAGCTGGATTTCTCGACTGATACCTGGGCCCTTTGAAACTGCACAACAGGTCTGTAATGGGTCCCTGTGGGTCCTCTGGTCAGGAGAAAAAAAAAAGAAAATACACAGCAAAGCACAATTCAATTCCAGTCAGAAACAATAAACCATCAGCACTGAAGTTTTTGTCTGACTTCAGCCCCATGCAGCGATGCTACAGCTGCTGTGGTCTTGTAGAAAGAGCCAAGTCCATCAGCTTTCCACAGACGGTGCTGCATCAGCTCACGGTGGATTTCTACCAAACACACCAGCTTGGATCCATGACCCCATCTTTAGGTGTTCATACAAGAAGACCACCAAACTGTCCAATAGTCATGTCTGAAGTCGATGTGAACCAGTTGTCAAACAAAACAATCGACTGCAACTTGATGTCATAAAACAGAGATGCTACAACCAAACAACAAAAGGAATAAGTTTGTCAGTAAAAACAAAGTAGAATTGATTAAACTGCCTTGCAAAACCACTGATACCACGTAAACTATTACAATCATTTTTGCCCCGAGTCCAGCTGAATAAAAGCAATTTAGAGAAACAAATGTTACATGAAAGATAACTTATGTTTGACAAATGTCAACGGAAAACTGCTAAAAGCCATGTTTGCCATTTTACCTTTATTTAAAAACAATGGTTGGTTCTTTGTTATTTTAGCAAAAGTTATAAAGAGCCATTTTGGAAGATCCGGTGGTGCCTCAGGATTCAGAACAATGCTGTGAGCTACAATCAAAGGTGTTGTTTCAATAAAACAAATGTACTCTATCAAACCTCTGAGCTTTCTGATAACAGCTATATACATGTTGGGATTAAATTACACTTATATGAACTTCCATCCATCCATCTATTTTCTATACCAACTTGTCATTGCAGGCCCAAGTGGGTTTGGTGCCCAAACAACCTGGACTGGTCACTAGTCCGTTACAGTGCAACACAGAGAGACACAAGAGAAACAACCACACACACACATACCTTCAAACCTAAGCGCTTTTTAAAGTAACCATTTAACCCGACTATCATGTTTTTGAGCTGGTTTGAAGCAGGAGTAACTGCAGACAACCCCTGCATGGACCGGGAGAAAATAAAAACCCCCTGCAGAAACACACCAGGCCAGGGTTCAAACCCAGGGCCTACTTCCTGCAGGGCAGCATTACACAACCGCTCCACTGTGCAGTCACAGGTGAACTTTATGTGCTAATTAGCCGACATCTAAAATCAACCGTGTACTCTGAATATGGTTTAGGGCTAGCCGTATATTATTCTTTCCATTTCACTATTAAAAATCATTTTGAAGAAAAAATGAAAATGCATTTCAGTTTATGAAATGGCTATTTTTTTATTTTTAGTTCTAATAGGACTCATAAAAAAGAAAATCTGCACAGCTCCAAGAGCAGAAACAAGTCATTTTTATATTATAGATACTACCATGAGTCCAAAGGAGAATATTTTTACCAGTATTTCAGTATTCCAGTACAGCACTCAAGATGAGAGAAACTCCAGGTCTTAAATCTCTTGTGAGTTCGGCACCAAGGACAGCTCCACTTTTGCTGCTTCGTCTCCATGTTTAGAGGATCTGTGGAGCCCTAACGGCTTTTGACACACACTGCTTTTATTGCTGGTACCACAAAAAGTCACTAGAAATGGAGAGGTACAATTGATATTGTGCATTAACATAAGCGAAATGGTGAACAGAGGCAAGCTAACACCAAGTATAGGACACTTGCATGCAACTTATGTGCCGTGTGCATGCAATAACAGAGCCTGTTTGGCATCAATAAAAGCCTATGAAGGTTGTATGTCAAAGTAAAATGGTGACATAAATGTATTAACCTGCAAGAACAGGTCCAAGACGTTCTGATGCAAGTTATATATACAGCTACACCTTTACATATATTGTAAAAAATTTGAAATCGAACAGAACACTGTGAAAAAGTGTAAACCTTCATATTAAACCCAGAATGTAAATGTTTATCATGATACTGAAAAGCAGCAACATTCAGCTAATGAATCAAATGCTGGCTTATTTATTATTTAGGGATCATCATCCTGTTAAATGTGTAAATGCAAACAAGTCAAGCAACAAAGTGTATACAAGCAAATTAGTGAGGTCACTCTTGTCTGATGAAAGAGTCTCCAAAGAGTGGATGACTGCCAGAACTGCAACAGAGGTGCATTATTCTCTGAATCACCATCTAAAGCACACACACACTGTTTTTTTTTTTTTTTTACATTTATGCACACACACTCACACTGGAGGTCTGCTGCACTCTTCCACTTTGCTGAAACTGAAGTAGTGTGCCCTTTCTGTATGGCACACTGCCAGCCACTCACAGCGCATTACCAGTGTGCGACCCCTACCCACAAAAAAAAGGAAGCATTTAACCTCCTGGCCTGATCCACTGATGCTCCCTCATGCATTCTCATTCTAGTTTGAATATGGACTGCAGGATTTTGTTTGTGTGGTGAATGGGGAAAGGACTGGTGCAGTGTGTCACTGAAAAGAAATCACTCGGTTTCCGCCTTTTTTTTTTTTAAACCCTATATGCATCGTCTTCATTTTTTTTTCTCCCACATGTGGCTTTTTGGGAGCTGCAGTGAGATTCATTCCTGCTGTGATGTTGAATCAGAGAGAACATCAATCTGCAGGCCTGACATTTAATCACAAGTCCGCGGAGAAAAAGAGATGGACACAAATGGACATGGTTTGAAAACACTCCTCCTCCTCCTCCTTCCATCACTTCCACAGCCACATTGGAAATTCATATCCCAAAAAACATTTCCACATTTTGTCACAGCCACAAGCCTCAAAGATTGTTCTTGTATAGATTGACACAAAGTTGTGGAAGAAGATTTTACAAACAAAAACGTGAAAAGTTGGGTATGCATTTGTATACAGCCTCCATTACTCTTTTACCCTTAAATAACATCCATAAGTAAGTCTAGTTTAATATTGGTATGGATACAGCTTTTATGTAAGGTGAGTTATAGGTGTGTTAGACAAAATCAGTGAACATTTCAATGAGCAGAAAAAATCTACAACTCAAGTGGAAAAATATGCCTCTATTAGTCATGAATACCATTAATTTGTCCTCCATAAATTACAAAAATATTATTGTGCATTATCTTAAATACACCATCCCCACCAAAACATGATGGAGGGAGCATCATGATCTGTGGATCTTTTGTCCTTAATACAGAAAGGGAAGCTGGATAGCGATGAATGGAAGGCCGGCTGAGATAAATGTGAGAATAAGTCCTGTTAGTCTGCAAAATAGCTGATGCTAGCTGTCGAGCTTCAATTACAACTGAATTAGAATGGCCCAGTCAAAGTCCAGACTTAAATTTGACTGGGAATCTGTAAGAATTCTTGAACATTTTTAGTAACCATTTCTCCTCAACCAATCTGACTGAGCCTGAGCTTTTTTGCAAGAATTAATAAAACTTCCAGTCCTTAAATGTGCATTGCTGGTGGAGACAAAGCTAACATTATTAGCAGTACTAGTTACCATTAAAAGGATCTTCAGGGCTTGAATACAAATGCACACTACACAGTTCAGATTTCTTTATCCTAAAGAATCACATTTTACATTGAGGTTGTAAAGTGACACAATGTGGAACAATATTTTAATAATACGTAAACTCACATAGAGCTGCAAACAGCACAGTATCTGCCTCTGAACTCTGTGTGGACACTGCAGGCTGGGAACTACGGAGTGTGTGACATCTGAGAGACAAAGAAAAATAATGCCATAAAAATAACCAAGGGAATGCTTTGAGGGAAAATGTTTTCCACATCCTTCTCTGACAGGGTGTTTGAGAGATACAGGTGGTCAGGAAGAACGAGGTGTTGATGTATTGATGCCTTTGTTCTCTTCTCTATTGCTGAGAACCCACTAGACATTTTACAGCTTTGGCTTGGCAGTCACACCCACCTCTACTGTGTGCTCAGATCATTTTCACCTTTTCTCTCATTACTTTCTGTTTTGTTAGCCCCACATCCATTTTTCATCTCCTCCATCTTGGTATCTAATGCTCATTCCAAAAGTCTTTGCGGTGTCCTCATTAACTGCGGTGTCATTTTCTGCAAAAGTACTTAGCTTTTCCCTCTAACGATGATGACTTCGTCTAATAAGGTCATGCTGGGAAGTCCTAGCGTCTGTGTGTATCTGTGATTACATGTGTGCTTTTGCAGGGTTTATATGAGGACAAGTGCACACTAAATTGTAACAAATGGCAATAGTCTTGCAACCATTAGCAGATACTTCAACATCTTCTCACAAAAGAGAAAAATAGGATTAAGGATGAGAGTGTGGAAAAAGCTGTTAAAAAACTGAATAAAAAAAACCAAGTGCACAGAGACAGTAGAGCTATTACTGAAGGGCACAAAACCAGTAATCCTCTAAAATCAATTTTAATTAGTAGTGTTCATCACCTGGAGTCATATTTTAAAAAGAGCCGGCGCAGGGTCTGTCACAGAGCAAGGCCTTTGTTGCTGTGCGTTGGCAACCTTCTGACTACATCAGTCACAGAGGTGCATTGATGGCAATCCAGTCCCTGTCATTTTGCAGTCTTGGGGATGTGGCGGTCAAATTCATTAAAAGATGCTAACGTTGGTTCTGCCAGGAAGATTTTATATTGACAAGTGTTGCAACGAGATGCTGTTTTGATTCACCTTTTTACCTGGGTTGTTCTTAGTGAACCCTGGAGCGTCGCCGACATCTAAAGCAATGCATCAGTCTTTAATAAATATTTAACACCAGATTTGGTTTCATGGTGATTGCATTGAGTATGAGGATCAGTTGACATAAACTCATCTGTCTGACCATGTTTTGACCTTTTAATTATTTCAATTCCATTAAATGTAGTTTAATGTAGTTAATCATTTGATCTGAATTGGTATTCAGATCAAATCAAGCCCTACTGAGTTGTGCTCTTCAGCGTGGAAGAAGACTCAAATGTACAGGGTGGGCCATAAGTTTCCATACATAGGAAAATGTAAAATGTATATTTCTTTTATATTTCAAATACCCAAGAAGATCTGTTTGACAAAAGAGCAAAGAATTGAAGTTATACTGATGGCTGGATGGGGAAGCAGTCGCATGGTTGCACAAAACTTTAACAGAAAACGTGGAACGAGCATCACACACGACACTGTGGCAAAACTTATTTGCAAGTTTCAGAAAACTGGAAAAGTTGTAGATCAACCACAAAGTGGCCCAAGACGTGCAGCGATTACACAGAGTCCCACAAAAATAAAAACGGTTGTCCAGTATAAAATGTTATTTTTTTCTATGTATGGAAACTTATGGCCAACCCTGTAGAGAAGAAAATGTATTTTTTATTAAGATATGTTGCCTGTTAAGTTCAATTTATAGATTTTGGAGCATTGCTTTGTTGTGATTTACGTTTTTCCATATTAATGATTATCCGACTGTCTGATGATGGAAGTTAAGTGCTTCATACAGATTCTGTGTGCCTTCAAATGGTCTTATCCACATGATGAGCTGAGTTAGTCTTCACCAGCGTAGACAAAACATCTGCATGATTTATTACGATTTTAGGTAAAAGAATTATTCTGTTTTTGCTGTGACATTAAAGTATCACTTGAAGTAGCTCATACTACAGACTTTGACATTTACAAAATAATCTATAACAGCCACGCTTTGCTGGACATCAAACTGAGTATGATGCTGTGTCAGAAGCACAGACAGGCTTTGCTGAAATTCAATTAATTTCAAGCCTCATATCATCGTATGCTTTTGAAATGCCAGCCCGATACACAATACCATGCTTGAAGAATGAAAATTACATTCTTGGTCTTAAATTGGAATATTTTAATAACCGCTTCATATGTTGAAATGATAATACTGAAGACATTTTTTTTCCGGGTCACTCAGAATGCAGATTCATTTAGAAATGTCAGAAAATTAGATGAATGTCAATCTCAGATCTAGTTTGCATTGACTGGCATTAATAAAATAAACTAAAAATGGCCACATAGTCTGAAGACGGACCAATGGGCAGCTTTGCATCAGGCTTCAGCTTATCTCCTTATCTTAGTATGTCGTTGCAACAGGAGTACAAGGCTTTTGTTTTGTAACCCCTTCAACTCTTGACATATGAATCCTTCAGCCAAGTATAGACTTCCAGACATGAATATATTTCCAGTAGCTCTCCTTGGTATTACTAGAAAAACAAACTTAACATTTCTACTAAAGTGGAGACAGAATAGGAACTTTTAACCAAAACATAAAATATAATGGGATATTGTATGTAGAGATTTTAAAAATGAAGTAAATGTAAGTCTATATATGTAAGTGAAGCAGTTATTTTTCATATTTTCAACTCAAGACCAGATGTTACTTATTTAAAAACCGACTGGTAGTAACAAGATTCATAGAAGTACAAGCTCTTCTTTACTTAAGTGCACAAGTTCAGATGGGTTTTATGCTTGAATGATTTATGTCAGTAATAAGAGGCTTAGCAGACAAAAAAAAAATCATTCTTGCAAAATGTTTAGTTGCAGATTTGAGTGAAAAATGACAAGGCAATGAATGTTGAAAGGGAAACCATGAGATTCTAAAGCGACGATGAAACAAGCAACATCACAGGGTTCTAGTAATATAATAAATGCACACTTCCATTGCAGTATGCTAAACCTCTACCCAAACACAGAGGTGTGATGTCTTGATGATAAGAGTGACAGCAAGCAGAGTGTGGATTTTGTCTCACTCTGCAGAGTGACACATTACATAATTAGACAGCAGCTACCACAGGTACACACAGAAACTCATGCACACATTGGATCAGAGACAGAGAGAAGATTCTGGATTCATTCTCCAGCTGAGCTACAATATATAATGCAATAAAAGGAAGCCTGCATGCAGCTGCACCCAAACACCACCAACTCCCCCTAAACACACACAATATTAAGTCATTATTAATAAAGACTCAAAACCCGAGACACACAAACCTAGCACAAAACTCCATAACAGCTAACATTTCATTAAAGGGCATGTGTGTGGGTTAGTGAGTTTATGTGTGTGAAAGAGAAAGAGAGGGAGCAAGAGAAAGACTTTAGCCCTCAGGCTTTTCCTCTGATAAATAGTTGCATAAAACATTTTTATCCACCTGAACTCATAACAATGGAAGAAATCTTTAGAAACACATATGCAGAGGGAATACACACTCAACACTTATCCGGTTAGGAATGGTTCAAGCACACAGGGAGAAACTCAAATTTAAAGCTTGATGATATGTCAGGCCTAAAGACCACTCTGGTGGGAATGATCATGCAAAATAGACAGTAATAGTATTTATGAGAGAAAACAATAGTCACAACATAATCTGAAACATACTCACGTAGTGCCAATGATAAAACTATCACAGAGGAGACCTTGATAGTATTCATGAATCACCTCTTTAGTAGCCATGTTTATGTATGAAGGGGTGGCAGAGAGACTTTGGGACAGGGGAGCCACTGAGGGGGACATTAAGTGTCTTTATAGAGACTGTCAGAGGCCCAATCCTCCACATTACTGACAAAATTGTATTTTTTATTGTCTGTGATTCATTTCACATATCTATAGATGGAGCTCAACCTTACATGAATCAATGTCATCTTTAATCTTTGCTGCATATTTAGGGTGAAAAATAGACCACATGAGCACTTTTGTCTACAAAAATTCAACACATTCTTTCCTAATGATGCCCTCTCTCTCTTGTTTTCTCACACTTCTTTGATAATGAGTATCGCACAAGGCTCCTTTCCCTAAGGGTTGCCGAGCGCTCTCCCTGTGCTGTTCGCACATTTCTAAAGACGGGGTGCAAATTGAAGTGGCGTCGCCATTTCCTCTGAAAGTCTGGCACTTTTCCGAGGAGAAAAACGCCAACAAAACAGTCGACGCATTAGTAATTATTAGTCTGTGTGAGAGACCAAACAGAGTTGGCCAGAGCCATCACAATAGAAACAACAACCTGCAAGAATTTCACCAAGCCAACTGGTGCAGCAGTTGTTTAGCATTTTATTGAATAATAGATTTTATTCGAATATATATATATATATATATATATATATATATATATATATATTATTTTTTTTTTATTTTTTTTATCTTTTACAATTTTAGAATATATGCGGTCTTACTGACTTTGAAAATCAAAAAATAGATTTTTTTTTTAATCTATACGTCACTTTATCTTTGAAATTTATAGAACGGACAAACAC